>VZSG01001112.1:105202-135548 GCA_013398315.1 Nothoprocta pentlandii | reverse complement strand
CAGCCCCCTTGGGCTCTGCTCGCCAGGCCAGCCCCGTTGAGCTCTGCTCGCCAGGCCAGCCATGTTGAGCTCTGCTCACCAAGCCAGCCCCGTTGAGCTCTGCTCGCCAAGCCAGCCCTGTTGAGCTCTGCTCACCAAGCCAGCCCCCTTGAGCTCTGCTCGCCAGGCCAGCCCTCTTGAGCTCTGCTCGCCAGGCCAGCCCCGTTGAGCTCTGCTCGCCAAGCCAGCCCTGTTGAGCTCTGCTCGCCAGGCCAGCCCCATTGAGCCCTGCTCGCCAGGCCAGCCCCCTTGAGCTCTGCTCGCCAAGCCAGCCCCGTTGAGCTCTGCTCGCTAAGCCAGACCCATTCAGCTCCTCGTCTTTCCTGGTGAGTCAGCGCCCCTTCCCGAGGGGAACCCGCCTGCCCCATAGGCTGCTCTGTGGGGCCGAGGTGTCCCCGAGAAGGGGCGCGCGGAGCTGAGCGTGTGTCCCCGAGCCCCCCAAGCCCTCCCCATGCAGCCTTTGGGGCCTCACCGGAGCAGGACCCGGTGATTCCTGCTCCCCCGGCATCATTCCCAGCTCGTCCGGGATGAGCTCCTCTCTCATCCCAGTCCTGCCTCTGATCTCCACAGTATTTTGGGGCAATCAGTTGTGCCCTTCAGTCGTGCTCTGCACCAAAAAGCCTTTCTTCTAAGCCTGCTGCTGAGGTTTTAACGGGTACCGCTATTTCCTTCGTTTTCAAACACGGAATAATCATTTCCTGTAACACCGTTAATGTAATGAGGAGCTAGGTTGGGCTCTCCTCGCCTCCCCTCTGGTGAAGCTCTTCAAAGCTTTGGTGCCAGGCACTTGCATTAAGATGTGGCCAAGAAGATCTCTGCTCCAGCCCTGCTCCTTGGTGGTGCTGACGAGCAGCGCTTGGGCCCTCTTAGTCCTTCGCTTGTAGAATAACATCGTGCGATGTTAGTGCAAATGTCTTGTGACAGCAAGCTTCATGTTCTACCAGTCTGCTCGTTACGTCTGTGCAAGGGCAGCCACGTTCAGAGCCTTTGCAAAGACTGAGACTGCAGGAGTGGGGTGGGTTTTGCTGGGTTGAGTGGGGTGGGTTTTGCTGGGTTGAGTGGGGTGGGTTTTGCTGGGCTATTTTTGTGTGTGTTTTTTCCAAGGCCTGTTTCACAGACTTCACCTGCTTGGCACGAGTGTCTCTCTGTCTGCCTGGTGGGAAGCGTGCGTGCTGGGTCCCACATTCCCTTTCTGGAGCTGGTGCCAGCGCGCCGGCCTCTAGTGACTGGCCTTGCTCTGCGCAGCGTCCTGGTCTACCCGCATGATGTAAATGCTATTTCAGAGCATCGAGGTTCCAGAATTTAGTAAATTCTCTATGTGCAGACAGAGGACTCGGTCAGCTGGTAAGACTCTTAGGTACAAGTTGCCCAGAGTTCTAAGCTTTAGACAGTTATTTGTCCTCCATTTATGCNTGAGTGGGGTGGGTTTTGCTGGGCTATTTTTGTGTGTGTTTTTTCCAAGGCCTGTTTCACAGACTTCACCTGCTTGGCACGAGTGTCTCTCTGTCTGCCTGGTGGGAAGCGTGCGTGCTGGGTCCCACATTCCCTTTCTGGAGCTGGTGCCAGCGCGCCGGCCTCTAGTGACTGGCCTTGCTCTGCGCAGCGTCCTGGTCTACCCGCATGATGTAAATGCTATTTCAGAGCATCGAGGTTCCAGAATTTAGTAAATTCTCTATGTGCAGACAGAGGACTCGGTCAGCTGGTAAGACTCTTAGGTACAAGTTGCCCAGAGTTCTAAGCTTTAGACAGTTATTTGTCCTCCATTTATGCCGATGGATTCCCTCGCTGCCGCTGGGGCGACATGTGCCTTGTCACCAGCATGTGACACGAACCTCATCCTGTTTCCATCCCAGCACAAGTCAGAGCATTCACTACGTGCTTGGCTTTTCTCAGTGCCTGTCGACACTCCACTCCCTTTTGAAGCTTCAAGTGACACAAGTCCAGGAATAAGACCCGGGCCTGACCGTGACGCACAATGTGTTTAAAAAGGCGTCTGCGCCGGCGGGTGCAGCCTGGCTGCTGCTGCAACGCGCCGCGGTCCGGGTTGCTGCCAGAGAGCGGCTGTTTGCTGCGACCGCGAGGATTGAGCAGCGCCTCCTGAAGGACAGCTCTGCTCCCAGAGGCGCCCGGCCGAAGGGCTGGGGTGAGAACGGTCCTTGCTTGGGCTGCTTCCTTAGCCCCAGCGTCCCAAGACACGTGCAGAGAGGCACCACTGCCCAGGGCGTGCGCAGAGAGCTGCGACGTCCTGGGACACACGCAGTGAGATGCGACGTCCAGGGACACACACAGCGAGATGTGACATCCCGGGACACGAGCATCGAGCTGGTGCTCCTGGCGCTCGCCGGGAGCCCGGGGCGCTGCAGGCGTTAGGCTCAGCCTGGGGCTCGTCCTCTCCGTAGAGCCCCACGCGGGAGCGCGGCCGGGAGCCCCTCGTGCGGCCGCCGGACCGGACCGCTCTGCTCCTCGGCATCCCCGAGACATCTCCACTCGGCTGCTACCCCCGGGATGCCCTGGGACTTGGGCCGCTTTTGGTTGAGGGGTCGGGGAGGAGGAGGAGGATGGTCACAGTTCTGGGGACAAAAACAGAAAATAAATCAATGCAGGAAGGCGATTGCAGGAGCTGCGTTGTCCTGGGATATCAGAGCAGTCATTCAACGTGTTTCCAGGGTCTGTCCATCAAGACATCAGGAAAGTCACGTCAATGCTTCCTTAGGGCAGCCGTGATGTTGGAAGAAATAACTTAGAGTTTTCTTGGGAAAAAGCCGTGTCTTTGCCATAGTGTGAACACTGAATATAAACCTAGAGCGCCACAGTGGGCAACTGGATCCAGTGTCTTCTTCCTCAGGTTCATATTCACATCAGTCTTTTCATATGCTTAAAATGACCGTTCAACAGTTTGATTCCTTCTTTAAAATCTTCTTTCTAACCTAAATATAAATGTATGTCCAATTCATGTCCATCAGCTGTTCTAGCAATGTCTTTACATTTAATCAGGTCTGGTTCCTCTTTACTGTTTGGTTCTTTCAGCTTATTTCTGTAGAAATGAAGTTCTTAACCATCAGCCCAGCTACCTTTTCTGCCAGATTTCCTGATATTTTTGGTCTGGTTTCTAAGAATTACTCCTTTCAGATGAGCATCACTTTCTGGAAATACAACTTGGTAGATTCTTTACTTGTCAGAAGCAAGTCAAGAACGGCCTCCTGCCTTCCCGAGCCACTGAACACGTCCATCAGCTGCTTCATTTGGAAGTATCTGGATCCCATATTAGAGTGTCCGTGATCCCGTCTAGTCCGGGCCTGGCAGGCAGGTCTTCAATGAGCTCTATACGTTTTTATGTTGAAAATAGGTGGGTTCCCAGTGTGCTGCCGGTGATAAACAGAGCACTCGCATGACCACTGTGTTTCTCTGTCACCTGGAGAGTTCACGTTTTTCAACGTTTGCATTTCACTGGTTTTGCCCCTGGGAAGACGTCCTTAGGGGCTGGGTGATATCGGGCTGTTCTTCATGAAGCAGTTGGCAGGAGCTGCCGACTCTGCAGCTGACTCGGGCACCAAAAGAAATGGCAAAGAACTTAGTTCTAGTCCTTCATTTCCTTTGGTTTGTTTTGATCTTGGCAGAGTGCAAAGCTCCCCCCGGCTCTCGGTGCCATCAGGGTGAAAGTCAAGGCTTTGTGGGGAGGGCTTGAGGAAGACAAGGGTCCTGCTTCTCCAGCAGCCCCTGCTGTGGCCTGGCCTAAGGCAGCAGGACACAGCGTTGGGGACAGTCCCTCTGCAGCAGCCGCTCTCTGCTCTGCCCTCCGATTCCAGGCACCTGCAGGGGAGCAGATTTGCTCCTCTCCAGGTGCCTCTGTGCTCTTCTTTCACTTGCCTCCCCTGCTCCTTGGCCCTGACAGATCCCTGAGTCCTGTATCTCGCTCCCTTCCCTCCAGCCTACCACGCATCCCACATCTTCCCTCTCGCGACCTCGACAGCACGAGCAGTTCATGCCGGTGTCCCGGGTAGAGGTGGTTGCATTTCAAGTTTGAGCAAAAGGTTTTGCTTTCGGAACTTGGGCCCAATGTGGTGTGTGGAGGTGGGAAGGAGGAAGGAAAGATGCCTCTCTATTGTGCAGCCACAGTGTTGAGCCTGAGTGCAGAAGGGAGCAGAGGAGGGAGCCAGCGGGACAAAGCAGATGGCTCCTTCTGGCTCGTGGCTTTGCTCTGCTGATGGAGACCCACCAGCTGCCCAGGGTGCTCGGGAAGAGGGGCAGTTCTCGTTGCCACCTGCCACCGTGGGGTGGCCCCTAATCTGCCAGGAGCTGTGTGGAGTTAGACCCCAAAGGGAGCCGTGTGCTAGGGCTGTGATAGGGGCACCGTCCTTGCTTCTCTATCCAGTCCCATCCCACTGTTTCTCCGTTTGCTCTGTGGTGGACATTCCTTCTGAAATGTTCATGACAAGCAAACTGACTCTGGGTCTTGAGATGCAGCTGAGGGATCAGCTGTGCAAAAGGCCTGGTCTAAATGCGTTGTAACTCCGGTCCGGACACCCCGGCTCACGCAGACGCGTGGGAGGTGCATGCACAGCAAGGGTGAGCTCCTGCACCCGTTCCGCCCGTCCCTGCGCTCCAGGGTGGTCTTGGCCTCTCCCTCCGGTGCTGACTGGTAACCTGTGTCCCTTCCCTTGCAGCTGACACTGACTATCGTGCGGCAGATGGGGGGGCTGGGCATCAGCATCGCAGGGGGCAAGGGCTCTACCCCCTATAAGGGTGACGACGAGGTAAGACCCTGGCTCGGTGAAGCACCCGCTGCGGGGGCTGGTTCTCTGCCAGGAGGTCGATGCGCCCGGCTATCGGAGCTGGGGCCGGGTGGGAGCCGTCCTTGACCCTGCCAGAAGCAGGAGCAGGAAGGGCTGCACAAGCTGTCACCTCCGGGCCCCGCATTCCGGTGCTCCAGCCCGCACGGAGCAGGAGTGCGGAGCAGCCTGTGTGTGCCCAGCTGTGCCCACATGTGCAGGACACCAAAGGGGGAGCTGGGGTGGCCTTCCGTGCCTGTGGTAACAGCAGTTGTGTCCTGCTCCCATCCCACTGGAAGAGCACTGGGTGTCGTCCCCTTTTCCCCTTTGTCACCTGTTAGATAGCCCTGCAAGGAGACTTCCTTCCCCTTCGCCCGACTCCCGCACGGGGGGGCGCGTCTGTCCCGTTTGCCCAGTCCGGGATGCTGGTGGTGAGGGGTTTAGCGTGTCCTGGAACCCGAGCAGTGCTGAGCCTTCTCCCTCCACACCCTCCGCGCTTGAGGAACGGGCTCCACCTCTTCTAACATAAAGGGTGTTTTGTTTTCAGGGCATCTTTATCTCACGCGTGTCAGAGGAGGGCCCTGCAGCCCGTGCCGGGGTTCGTGTTGGGGACAAGCTCCTGGAGGTAAGAACCTACGCGATGTGACAAGCGGGTGAGCAGAACCAGGGGTGACTGGGGAGTTCAGGGGAGCATCAGCTCTGGGGTTTAGCTGCATGACACGGGTCTGGAGGCCAAGTTAAGCATAAACAGCTGGACAGGAACAAAGCAAAATCCCTCAGCTCAAAGAGCTGGTTGTGCAGTTTATGTTGCCATTGATCCGTTGCTGTTTTATAAGGATAGAAATTGCTCCTGCAATCACTGCTTCCAACTCTGAAGTGACAGGCAAGTAGGGATCTCAAGCAGCACGTGCTGGCACCTCCACACACCGACCACCCAGCCTCCCTGGCCCTTTCTGCTTGCTTATGATGTGGGCAAAAAGCACCCCGTGAGACAGGTTCGTGACCGCGCTGTGCCCGGCTCCGCGTGTCCCCAGGTGAACGGCGTGTCCCTGCACTGCGCCGAGCACCACGTGGCGGTGGAGGCGCTGCGCGGCTCGGGAAGCTCCGTCTCCATGACCGTGCTGCGGGAGCGGATGGTGGAGCCCGAGAACGCCATCACGGTGACGGCGCTGCGCCCCGAGGACGACTACAGCCCTCGGGAGAGGCGAGGCGGCCTGCGCTTCCCGGAGCGGCCCGAGCCCGCGCCTCCCACCCAGAGGTTCTCCGCCTGCCTCATGCGCAACGAGAAGGGCCTGGGCTTCAGCATCGCGGGCGGCAAAGGCTCCACGCCGTACCGGGCGGGTGACACGGTCAGTGCTGAGCCGGGACGAAGGGCTCGGCCAGCGGGCTCTGCCCGCCCGCGGGAGCAGCCTGGCTTGTAGCCCGGCCGGGCTCCAGGGCTGCAGGCAGGCGGGCTGGGCAGGCGTCGCCCTCCCTGCGCCGGGAGGCGGAATCCATCCCAAGCTGGGCACGGAGGTGGGGCTGAGGCACCAGTGACACTTAATCCTGCCCCTGGCCTCCTGACCACACGCATATCCCGGGCTGTTGGCCACGTGAAGGCTCGGCTGCAGCCGGGGCTTCTGCTGGTGGCTCTGGAAGCGCAGAGCACTAGAGGCAGAGGGGTGACGGGTGGGAAGGGCTGGGACTTACTGAGTACCAGGCAGTGAACGCGGGGGCCGAGGGCTGGCGAGGGGCCCGCAGCCGGCTCTGACCTTGCTCGCCGTGTTCCAGGGCATCTTTATCTCGCGGATTGCAGAAGGCGGCGCAGCCCATCGGGACGGCACTCTGCGCGTAGGAGACCGGGTCATCTCGGTGAGTGCGGCCGTGTGGGGAGGGCAGGGGGGCCTGGCAAGGGCTGCCGGGTTCGTGGCTCCTGGGGCAGCGATGGCAGGTCCAGCTCTTGGCCCCTCCTCAGACTGGAGCTGCCTTCCTGTCACTCAAGCTGCAGTTTTGGGGTCCTTTTCTTCAGCTCCCTGGCCATCTAGGAGGGCATTTCAACCTTGGTGGCTCTCCCCCTGCCCCTGTCACCAGCTTGTGGCTGGCGGTGGCTGTAGGCAATGCCTGCCCCTTTTGCGGGGGAAAGCCCCAAAGTGCCACGTCCAAGCACTGCCCCAAAGGGCCTGCGTGCAGCCCTGCTGGCTGCTCTGGGTCCCATGGCGCTGCCCTGGCTCTGGCCTCTCTCCAGAGCCTCCGGAGGCCTCTCCTGATGTGCACGAGGACGTGTGGGACCCTTCGGGGCACAGCTGGCACCCGCTGCCCCTGGAAAGCAAAGTGAGACGGGGACGGGCAGGGTGCTGGCGGCTCAGCTGCAGTCTGCCCTCCGCCCCCTCGAAACACTGGTTGCCGGCGCTGTGAACCCGACCGCTGCCGTTAGCCACCGAGCCTCTGTGCCTGCCGTGCGACCTGCTGCCCGTGGCGCGCCGGGCTGCCGCTCTCCTGCCGCTCCAGAGCCCCTGCATCCCGCTGCTGGTGGTGGCTTTCCGGCGCAGCCGCTGCGGTGCGACACGCGCTCCCGCAGGGCTGCCGTGCGTAAGCACTGAGACAGCCTCGTCAGTGCTGGCTTCTGTCTGCTCTATCCCTAGGCTGGGGGCTGTGTTGTATTCTCTGCGGCACAAAGTTTTAGTGGAGTTCTGGACCACGTTGGCAGCCCTGCCTCGACAGGGGACCTCAGGTGGTTCTGCCCTCTTCTTGCTCACATTATTCCCCACCCCCCAAATCAAGCTAGCCTAATCTGCTTGGTTCCAGCTCCCATTTTGATGCTGCACCAGTATGGAGGCATGACTGGGAGACGTAACTCCTGGCGCTCAACCCGTTGTGTGGTGTTGAGTGGCCATTCCTGTGGCAAGAGAGAGACACAACAGCACGGAGTAAAGTCTGAAGTGAAACCTGCTTCCAAACAGCCCCGTTAGCTGCTACCTTTGTTTGTATCAGCAGCCTCTTAGCAAAAGCAGATCTAATTCCCTAGAAACAGCTTGCAGGGTCTTCAGATTGCTCTGTGGGGGCTCAGGGCTTCCAGAACTCAAGAGCATTACTAGATTTTGGTATAGATTAAGGCCTTGCTGCCGCTGCTCCTCAACACGCCTTGCTGCGTGAGGAGCAGTCACTGCACAGAGAGGAACCGTGTCCCCGCTTGGGAGCCGCCGGCTCCTTTGCTGCCCAGGACGAGGTGGGTGTTGAAGCAGGTAGAGGCTGAAGCCCCTGCCCACGTTGTCCCCTGCGGTGGCCAAGGCTGGCGGCGGCTGACGTGGACGGGGCTGCTGTGGAGCTGCTTGGCCCAGGGGCTCAGGGTGCTGAGGGTCATTGCGGAGCAGCACCCGGCCAGTGCCACCCAAAGCCGCTGTTTGCTGCAGCCACGTCCGGGCAGCGTTGGCCGCTCCTTACTGGAAAGCCTCCCGGTGTCCGATGGTGCCGGGACGTGCTGTGCAGGCTGCAGGTGGGCCCCACGAGTGCTTGAGGAAAGCAGGAGGGCCCTGCTAGGAGGCAGGGCTTTCCTATGTCCCGTTTGCCAAGGCCACCGTCTCCTGGTCATGCCTCTGTTATCGCTTTGCCAAAGATCTTCTTCCTCCTTAGGAAAAGAAATACAGCACAGCTTCCAATTCTCATCCTGTGCTCGAAGCCGCCCTTTGCTCCCCAGGGAGCTTTGAGTATATGGATTGAAGAGCCCAGCCTAGATCTCCTCAAAGTTAACACCCCACAAACCTCAACTGGGGTTGACTGCTGACCTGCAGGCCTGCCCGTGCGCCAGGCTCTCCCGCGACAGAGCTGCGTGGTGCACGTCACGAGAGCAGCAGTAAGGGGGGAGCTGCAGGGGGTGCCAGGTAGTTGGGGTTACGGGGAGCACCCCGCCAGGCAGTGATGGACAGTTTATTGGGGCGGAATTGGGAGCAGAATGAAGAAGACTGCTTCTGGAGCGAGGGAGGGCAGCAGCAGCGCCGGGCCGAGGGCAGGGGCCCAGGTTATTAGGCCCAGGTTACTAGGCTCAGGTTATTAGGCCCAGGTTGCTAGGAGGTTTTCCAGAGCTCCAGGACACAGACCTGTGCAGGTCCTTCTGTCTCCTCTGGCGCGGGATGGCCAAGCTGCTCTCTGTGTCTTCCTCCTCCTCCTGCTAAGCAGAGGCGTGGGGATGAAGGCCACGGAAAGCCGGCGGCCCCGAAGCTTAAAAGGCAGCAGGACTTGCTGGGCAATGGAGAAGTTGGTGAGGAAAAGCTGTGGAGGGTGCTGGACGTGATCGCTTTTGGCTCGGGCAGGCACCTTGGTGTACGTATGAGTGGCCAAGCCCAGCAGTTCCTACAGCCTTATTGGTGACACAGTGCTAACAGAATGGTTTTCAGAGGACAATGGATGAAATGCAGGGTTCCTGCCCCTCCTGCAGATCCGTCTCTCGAACATAGTCACATTGCGGTGGAAACGGCCCAGCCTCTTCTCTTGTGTGTCAGCTTTGTTAAAAATTGCCTGATCTGCTGGGCTGGAGGACCCCAAGGGGTCCTTCCTTCCCCGTCCCCTGGGTGCGAGGCTGCAGTTCCTCCCCATTGCCTCATTAGCAAAGCTGAGCGCGCCTTCCCAGCGTGAGGGAGCAACCAGAATCCCAGAATGGTGGAGTTTGGAAGGGGGATCCTCCAGGGATCCCCCAGTGCAGCCCCTGCTCCAGCAGGGACACCCGGAGCACCCGGGTGCATCTCGGTGCGTTGGGAGCTCTCCAGAGCAGGAGCCTCCGCAGCCTCCCTGGGCAGCCTCACCCAGGGCTCGGCCACCCTCACACTCACCTTCTTCTTCCTCACATGCACATGGAGGATGGACACACAGTCACACACACTCCTGCATGCCACAGGTGGACACGGGCAGGAACCCACCGTACAGACACCCACACAAGTAAAAGCAGCTCTCATACAGAATCATGGAACCACAGCATGGTTAAGGTTGGAAGGGACCTCTAGACATCATCTAGTCCAACCTTCCTGCTCGACCAGGGACACCCAGAGCAAATGGTACAGGGTGGCATCCAGGCGGGTTTTGAAGACCTCCAAAGAAGGAGACTCCACAACCCCCCTGAGCAGCCTGTGCCAGGGCTCTGTCACCCTCACAGTGAAGTCGTTCTTCCTCACTTGAAGATAGAGATGATACAAGGCGTCAACAACACTAATGGCTTGACCCCTTCCTGCACGGTGGTTGATCATGTTTAAAGTCTGCTAGTGAAACGTATACATGCACTCGCTCCCTTAACTCCCACGAAAGGTCACAGTTACACTTCAGTCTGTGGGCCAGATGTCGGGTCTTTCCAGATGATAGTTTCCCACTTCAGTTTCACTAGTAGATCTCTTCACATGTGCCCCCACAAAACAGAGCCTAAACTTAGGGTAAATAGCAGTAGTATTTAATAAAAAGGTAGAGCAGCCTTTGCTGATCATGGACGGGACTCGACCAGACAAATGAACCGGCCACCCTGCTTGCTTGTGATCCGCCTCTTTTATGCTCCACCATCTCTACTTTGATGTTTTCTCTCTGATCCACTTTGACCCCCTCCTTTCCCCCACTTGGGATCCCTCCCTTAAGTATCCAATAAGGAATTCTGCACATTCCCACAATCACCCCTAGGATTTCCTGCTAGTTTGTTCTTTCTCTTGGCACCAGTTTATTTATTAATGAGTTTTTGGTCAAACCAAATTCAAAAAGAATCAGCATTATCTTTAAGTGATTCGTTTAATGATCCATCAATCCATGTCTTGCTGGTCTGACTGTCTCTTGTTATCTCCAGTTCCTTAGAGCTAGTGTATCTTTGTGTTTATATTTTACCTCTCTCGCTTTTTGCGTTCTCTTCTACGCTAGATAACCATTGCCGGGTATGCAGCCTCCTCCGTGCAGGCTGCCCGTCTTCGTGCCCCTTTTTGCCACCTCTGGGCTGTGCCACAGGCGCCCTTTAGGGGACAGCCCTGCAAGAGGTGGCCGTGGGGCTGCGCGGTTCCTCTCCTTGTCACCTAGGAGTGTGAGGCTGTCTCGCTGTCTTTATCTGTGTGACCAGAGGTAGGTCTGGCGAGCAGGCTTTAGTGCGGAGAGCCGGGAGTAGGGGACAAGACCTTGCATTAGTCTGAATCATAGAGTCACAGAATCCTGAAGGGTGGAAGGACCTTTAGAGATGACCCAGTCCCACCGCCTGCACACGCAGGGTCACCCAGAGCACGGGGCACAGGCTGCGTCCAAGCAGGTTTGGGAGGTCTCCAGAGCAGGAGCCTCCACGGCCTCNGGTTTTGAAGACCTCCAAAGAAGGAGACTCCACAACCCCCCTGAGCAGCCTGTGCCAGGGCTCTGTCACCCTCACAGTGAAGTCGTTCTTCCTCACTTGAAGATAGAGATGATGCAAGGCGTCAACAACACTAATGGCTTGACCCCTTCCTGCACGGTGGTTGATCATGTTTAAAGTCTGCTAGTGAAACGTATACATGCACTCGCTCCCTTAACTCCCACGAAAGGTCACAGTTACACTTCAGTCTGTGGGCCAGATGTCGGGTCTTTCCAGATGATAGTTTCCCACTTCAGTTTCACTAGTAGATCTCTTCACATGTGCCCCCACAAAACAGAGCCTAAACTTAGGGTAAATAGCAGTAGTATTTAATAAAAAGGTAGAGCAGCCTTTGCTGATCATGGACGGGACTCGACCAGACAAATGAACCGGCCACCCTGCTTGCTTGTGATCCGCCTCTTTTATGCTCCACCATCTCTACTTTGATGTTTTCTCTCTGATCCACTTTGACCCCCTCCTTTCCCCCACTTGGGATCCCTCCCTTAAGTATCCAATAAGGAATTCTGCACATTCCCACAATCACCCCTAGGATTTCCTGCTAGTTTGTTCTTTCTCTTGGCACCAGTTTATTTATTAATGAGTTTTTGGTCAAACCAAATTCAAAAAGAATCAGCATTATCTTTAAGTGATTCGTTTAATGATCCATCAATCCATGTCTTGCTGGTCTGACTGTCTCTTGTTATCTCCAGTTCCTTAGAGCTAGTGTATCTTTGTGTTTATATTTTACCTCTCTCGCTTTTTGCGTTCTCTTCTACGCTAGATAACCATTGCCGGGTATGCAGCCTCCTCCGTGCAGGCTGCCCGTCTTCGTGCCCCTTTTTGCCACCTCTGGGCTGTGCCACAGGCGCCCTTTAGGGGACAGCTCTGCAAGAGGTGGCCGTGGGGCTGCGCGGTTCCTCTCCTTGTCACCTAGGGGTGTGAGGCTGTCTCGCTGTCTTTATCTGTGTGACCAGAGGTAGGTCTGGCGAGCAGGCTTTAGTGCGGAGAGCCGGGAGTAGGGGACAAGACCTGGCATTAGTCTGAATCATAGAGTCACAGAATCCTGAAGGGTGGAAGGACCTTTAGAGATGACCCAGTCCCACCGCCTGCACACGCAGGGTCACCCAGAGCACGGGGCACAGGCTGCGTCCAAGCAGGTTTGGGAGGTCTCCAGAGCAGGAGCCTCCACGGCCTCTCTGGGCAGCCTGTTCCAGGGCTCTGGCACCGTCACCACCAAGAGCTTTTTCCTCAAGTTCCTGCGGAACTTTTGGTGCTTCAGTTTGTGGCCGTTTCCGCTAGTCCTGTCACTGGCCACCACTGCAACGGGCCACCCCATCCTCTTCATTCCCTCCCTTGAGGTGT
Source organism: Nothoprocta pentlandii (assembly GCA_013398315.1). NCBI lineage: Eukaryota > Metazoa > Chordata > Aves > Tinamiformes > Tinamidae > Nothoprocta > Nothoprocta pentlandii. The sequence goes on along the minus strand of VZSG01001112.1, from coordinate 123,065 downwards.
CTCTAGACACTGCTCAGGTCCCCCCTCAGCCTCCTCTCCCGCAGGCTGAGCAGGTCCAGCTCCCAGCCGTGGGAGGTCCCGCGCTTGGCTGTGGATCACAAGGCAGGTCTGGTGAGATGCCCCTGTGCTGGGGCAGCGGCGCCAGCCCGCCTGCGCTTAGCTTTGCCCCAGGGCTGCTTCTCACGACCACATTTTGCTCTTGTTGGCATCATTCTCCTGCCTTAGTGCCCTTCTCGATAGTCCGTCCCTCAGTATCCCGTCACGTTTATGAAGACAGGCGCATCCCTTCAGCCTTTGATATTCTAATCAAGCTGCTTTAAATCTTGCTTTACATTAACTTGTCTTAGCTTTCTTTAGCTTGCTTGCTTTACATTAACTTGTATTGGCAAGCATTAGCTTGCTTTATTGCATTAGCTTGCTTTACTTGTATTAGCAAGCATTAGCTTGCTTTACATTAACCTGTACTAGCTTTTTTTTTTTTTTTTAATATGAACGATGGGAATAGCATGCAGGGTTTTTTGGATGAGTTTTTAATCAGGGCCCTTTACAAACCTCATTGCCACTTCCCTGTCCATGCTGGAGATACCTCCTCATCCAAAGCACCGTGACTGGTGGTTTCACAGCAGGACTGGGGTTGCATTCTTGAGATGACCTGCCAGCGCTCGCTGGAGAGCGTTCGCTTGCCCAAAAGAAGCCTAGTTGTGCGCCGGGCAGCCGGGCACTGCTGCCGGCAGAGTCTCCTTCTCAGCGTTTCCAAATCCTCCCGTACCCAGGGGACGGGATGTGTGAGGGGTGGCAGCAGGGGACCGGCCACCCGAGCACCTTTAGTGGCTTTAGAGGGGCGGCTTTAGCGTGGCCGCCGGCCGCTGGTGGGGCCGGGTCCCAAAGCTGCCCTTGCGCCTGGACTCGGTTCCAACTCTGCTCGGCGCCGATGCTCCTGGGGCTCGGGGCTGTGCTGAGGTGGGACGGGGCGGCTGAGCTGCCTGCGCGAGGGCTGCAGCCCGGCTGGGTTTGCGCCCTCGGCCCTGTCCCTTGGCTCCAGGGTGCTTTGGCAGCAGCTCTAGCAGGTCCCCGAGGAGGGGCAGCACTGTGGCGGGGGGCCCTTCGGGGCGCCCGGCCACGCGCTCACCCCCAGGGCGCCCGCGGGCAGCGCTCTGACGCCGAGTTTGCGGGTTGTTCTAGATCAATGGGGTAGACATGACAGAAGCCAGGCATGATCAGGCCGTAGCGCTGCTTACCGCGTCCTCCCCCACCATCGTGCTGCTGGTAGAGAGAGCGGGCGCGGAGCAGCCCGGCGAGGGAGACGCGCCGGGGGGGCCGCCCCGCGCGCGCATGCACTCGCCCCCGCCGCCCCCCGGCCCCGGGGACAGCCCGCCCGAGGAGGCGCCGCCGCCGCCGCACAGGAGCCCGCTCGCCAAGGGCCTGGACGAGCAGTACCCCGTGGAGGTGAGTCCGGCACGCGGCACGCGGACGCGGCGGGCGCCGGAGCCCCCCGCGGCTCCTCGAGTCCCTGTGATCCCCTGTCTTTGTTCTCCGTGACTCACTCTGCTGCTTCTTCCCTCAAGGAGATCCACCTCGTGAAAGCCGGGGGGCCCCTGGGACTCAGCATCGTGGGCGGCAGCGACCACTCCAGCCACCCCTTTGGCATCCACGAGCCAGGGGTCTTCATTTCAAAGGTAGGGTCTGCGTGGGCAGCCTGGCGATGGACGCTCGTGAGTTGCTCAATTGCTGGGGCCAAGAAAAAGGATTTTGAAGTAAGACCCTGGTTGAAAAAAATGCAAAAAGTGGGGAATAGGGAGGAGGGATGAATGTATGTGAATACATGCATTAAGGGAGGGAGCAGGGAGGATGGGGCCGGCAAGAGGAGATGGCCACAAACAGAAGCACCAGAAGATCCACAGGAATTTAAGGAAATTTTTCTTGACTGTGAGGGTGCCCGAGCCCTGGGACAGGCTGCCCAGGGAGGCTGGGGAGCTCCTGCTCTGGAGACCTCCCAACCTGCCGGGACGCAGCCTGTGCCCCGTGCTCCGGGTGTCCCTGCGTGTGCAGGGGGTGGGACCAGACGACCTCCAGAGGCCCCTTCCAACCTCAACCATTCTGTGATTCCATGATTCTATGAGATTCGGTGTTCATCTGAGAGATAACTGTATTAAAACACAGGGCAGAGCTTAGAACAGGAGAAAGGCAGTCATATTAAAGGGCCTGTGATAATCTTCCATGATGCGCTAGGTGATTTCTTTTGTGGCTTTAATAATATAAATGAAAATCCCACTTGAAAGGCATCCCATAGCAAATAACGAGTACTACCGGCAGTACCAGTTATATCAAGCTTTGTCAGATGGCTGAAAATTTCTGTTTCCTCTTGGACTGTGTCCCAGGCTTCCTGCTCTCCTCAGGTATGAGCAATTTTAACGTGCAGTTTTGTGACAGCAGCTCATTTTTGCTGGGTATCTCTCTGGCTGCTCTCTTGCCTTCCACGGTTCTGGTGATTCAGCACTTTATTCCCATGCCTCAGAAGCTTCCTAATTAATTACAGCGCACCAGTAAAATGCATGTAAATGCACACAGAGTGCTTAGTCGATTGGCTTGTGATGGCTTCCTCAAAGGCATTCATACGTTAACTCAGCAGATTCTTTGCAGACAAGTTATCTCCTGGTTACGGTTGCAGAGAGAGGAGTCAGAAGAGGCCTCAGAAGGTGTTGGAAGAGAGTCTAGGAAAGAGTGATTATTATCCCTCACTGTTTCCAGGAAAGCTCTGATGTTTACTTGGTTGCTGTTCATGGGGTTTTGTTTGTTTTTCCAAGGCTGGCTGCAGCTGCATCAGGTCTATTTATAGAGAGGTGCAGTTTGCTCTTCCAGTTGTAACCATCATGAACGTTGGCAGGTGATTCCGCGTGGGCTGGCGTCGCGCAGTGGGCTCCGCGTGGGCGATAGGATCCTGGAGGTGAACGGCATCGACCTGCGCCATGCCACCCACCAGGAAGCTGTCAACGCGCTGCTCTCCAACACCCAGGAGCTCACGATGGTGGTGAGGCGGGATCCACCTCCACCTGGTATGCAGGTAGGTTCATTACTGGGCGAAATCACTCTTTTCCTTACAGAAATCTCACCTTTGAAGGCCATTTCTTATCGAGCTGGCAATTTGGGACTAGGATACAACCAAAGGTCTGACCAGAAGCTTTTTCCTCTTGTGGCAAGACCAAGTCTCTTATAAGTATGTCCAGCTGGGAATTGTGCAGCAGCTGTTGCCTATGATGACATTGTCATCAGTGAATATCAGGTTTCGTGAAGACTAGACTTAGAAGAGGAGACAGAAATAGAAAGAAAAGGGAAGAGCCAGATCAGAGAGGCCAAACGGAGAGCTGGCTGCAAGGCAGAGCCAGAGGGTTGTGCTGAGTGGTGTCAGGTCTGTTTGGAGGCCCGTAGCTAGCAGTGCTCCCCGGGGTCAATAGTGGGTCCAGTCCTGTTCAGCTGCTTCCTCAGTGACTTGGATGTGGGGGCAGCATGAAGCCTGGTGGTCCCAAACTGGGAGCAGGGGCTGATGCAGCACCCATGGGACCAGGAGAGGTGGTTGGAGAGGAACCTTGTGGGGCTGCAGCAAGGCCAGTGCAGGGACCTGTCCCTGGGCAGGAGGAGCCACCGCAGGCACCAGGCCGGGCTGGGGACCCGCTGGGGGACCCAGGCTGGGGAACCCGGTGTCCTGGGGGCATCGGGAAGAGCGTTGGAGGGAGCGGATCCTGCCCCTGCGCTCGGGGCTGCAGAGGCCGCGTGTGGAGCCAGCTCCGGTGCTGGGATCCCTGGGACGAGAGGGATGTGGAGCTTCTGGAGTGAGGCCAGGGGGGCTCCGGGAGCTCCGGGGGCCTGGAGCCTCCCTGCCGTGGGCAGAGGCCGCAGGAGCTGGGACTGCCCCAGGCCAAGGAGGAGCCCTGGGGACCTTATCAGCACGTCCAAGTATCTGAAGGGAGGATGTAGAGAGGATAGGGCTGGACTTGTTTCAGTGATGCCGAGCAACAGAATGAGAGGAAAAGGCCTCAAACACAAGAACTTCCATCTGAACATAAGAAGAAACTCCTGTACTGTGAGGATGATGGCGCGGTGGAACAGGCTGCCCGGAGAGGCTGTGGAGCCTCCATCGGAAGCCACCTGGACAGGGCCCTGGGCAAGGTGCTCAAGGTGACCCTGCTTGAGCAGGGACGGGGGAGGAGGTGGGGAGAACTAGGTGATCTCCAGACGTCCCTTCCAAACTCACACTTCTGTAATACAGTGAAAAAGAAGAGGCAAATAAGTGAAAGGTACAAATCACAAAGTCCCTTTCAGGGTTTTTAGAATACGGTCAGTTATGAGAAGTATGTTTTTCCTCAACGATTTCAGTCTGAACCCAGAAACAAGATCTGTTCTGTGTCCACAGGAAATATGCATTGAAAAGGCTCCGGGAGAAAAACTGGGCATCAGCATCCGGGGTGGAGCAAAAGGCCATGCTGGGAATCCCTTTGATCCCACTGATGAAGGCATCTTCATTTCTAAGGTACCAGACCCTCGAATCTTCAACTTAGCTTCATGCAAGGGCTGCTAGGGAGAAAAGTGATCCCTGTGGGAATTTCTTCCATTTGCTGTCTTCACTTTTCACTAGATGTACCATTTTTCCCAGAGTTTTGTCCTTCCACTGAAGTGTATGCATGGGTACCCTTTCATATTTCCTTCTCTACAACAGCTGCAAGATTTCTTCTTTCATTTCTGATGTTTGCCTCTGTTTTGCATTTCTTGCATTTGCATTTCTTGCATTCTTGCATTTCTTCTCTTGCAGTTTTTTCCATGAAATGAATGCACGTTCCATAATTTTCCTCTGTATTCTCATTGCTTCCCCCGAGTGCTTGTGACTTCCTGTCTACTCAGCCATGCCTGCTCTTCCCTCCTTTCTTGAAAGCATTATGCATTCCTTATTTTTTCTCCTACCCCGTGTGTCATGTGTGTAATTCTGCTCCCTTTCCTTACTAAGTGACTGCTTGTGTCCATACTCCTTTGCAATGTCACTTTTCCTGACATTTCTTGTCAACAATATATTCTTATATGTGTTTATGCTCCCACCAAGAACTGTTGCATTTTCTTTCTTGGTAGCAAGAAAGCATCATGACCAGAGGTGTAATCTTTGGACCCAAATCATTTCCCATCTCTTGCTGCTGACCAGGGTGGATTCTGTGGGGGTTGATGCTAGCATCAAAGGTTCCTCCTCTAGCTGTGTTTCGGTAGGGAGGAAACGCTCAAAACCTTAGACATCTTAATAATCCTTGCTGGATAGTGGACACTCCACGATTGCTAGTTAATCTCCTACAATGACTTGCTACTTTCAATGAAAAGGGATATTCAACATTTGTTATCACTTTGATATCACTTATTTATCTGATTTTTAAAACTAAAAGAGTAAGTACACTCTGTGAAAGTAATAGCATTTTGTATAACTGCAATATTTGTAATAGTGTTGAAAGAAAACCTGAGATTCTTGCAATCCAAACTAGTTTTTAATGATTAGTCTTAGTTTTGTCTTCCTTGGTGTTTCAGCATGTAGGTTTCTGTAAGGCTGGCAATTTAGCCGCATTGCGGGGTTAGTTTGCCTTTTTTTAATCTTTTTTTTATCGCTTTAGCTTGCCCAGAGCCAGAGTGTTTCACTTTTCTGCTTTGCTACTGACTGTGTCCTTTCAGCCTGGTCTCTCTTACCTGACCCTCACGATTGTGTGTTTGCTGATTCCTTTTCTTTGCCTCGGGATACCTCCTGTAACAGACAGGGCTTGTTCTCCTTGATGTTGTTTGGGTGTCTGGCTGCCACCTGCTTTCCACTTAGTCTTTCTGAATTTGCATTTCTGTTCGGTACCTTAATTATCAGTTCTTCTATCTTTAATCTGGCTCATTTTAAACCCTTTTTGATGAAGTGTTACAAGGTGAGGACCATGACAAGTATTAATTATACCTACAATTTGAAATTCCTGATCTGTCCCAGTGGGGATAGTGCAGAGTCCCCCAGTAAACGTATGAATAGTACAGCTGACAGTTGGGATAAGGACACGTTTCTACATTAACTTCACCTCCTCCCATTATTTCTGGGTGTTCTACTGTCACACTTGTGCACTTGCTCTCCCTGGAAAAGAAATTGTGAGTACTTGGTCTTTTTCCATTGAGCTGCATGGGGCCACTTTGTGCATGCACAGGCACCACGCACACTTACTTGTTTTCCTTTTCAGCCTTGAGGGAGGTCTGCATAGGCATGCATGGCTGCCCTCCCTCCCCCAGACCGATGAGAAAGTGCATGCAGCATTTTCTTCTCCTCTTTTTGTAGGTACTTTGTTAAATATACATCATATCCGGTGTTTTTTTTGTCCCAAACAAATCTCATAAACCAGCCAAACACTCATGTTTGCTATTATTTTTCATTTTCACTCCTCCCAGTAGCACACGGTTTGCAGTTATCCTTTCTTTCCTTCCAATAACACCCGTGCCATCGCACTCTCCTTCCCACCTTGGCAGCCAGTCCAACATGTCTTTGCATTTGCTTTTGTCTCAGATTTGCAGGCTTTGGTCAAGATCCCTGATGTTTGTGTATTCCTCTGCAAAGCCCTCGTGTAGCCCTGGTCCTGGTCCTAGTTTTCTTCACAAAGGCTCGTCGTGTCGGTTCCTCAGCCTTAAGAGGGGCTTTTGGACTGAAACCATTCAGTTGTGTCTGGTCCTTCCAGCCAGTCCTGTGGGTGCCCAGCCCTGAGCTGGGTGTCTGGTCTGGCTGAGCGTCTGTCTGTGTCCCATTTTGTTCCAGGCTTCTCGATTTCCCTTTAAAGCAGTAATGGTGATTCTCTCCCTTTCCCCAAGGCTCTCTGTCTCCTGTGTTTCTGTCCCGTTCCTGGTAGCACCTTCTTCCAGCTCTGTGTTGCTCTGTTGTTTCTCACTTCTGCAGCTTGCGTGTTTTTCCTATAGCAATTTGCATGTGCTCTTTTCTTTTCTTTTCTTTTTTTTTCCCCTGCCAGTTCTGCAGTCTCTTTTCCCTGCCCTCAAGAGCAAAATGAGCAAAACCTTTACGTTTAGTTCCTTTGTTCTGGTGACAAAGCATGCGTTCTCCTTCTCAAACTTCTGGATGCTTGCACTGTTTGGACAAGCTCTGACTTCGTGTGCCCCGCCGACGTGTTGCATGTAGTGGCTTCCCCTGGGGACAGTTGTGTCCCTGAGGCAAGGATGAGTCCTCGTGACCTGTGGAGGGAAGAGAACAGGAGTTCCTGCTTCTGTTCCTGCCATTTCTGTGATAAAGAGGAGGGGAAATGACACCCGTGTGTAATTTGTCATGTCTGTATCTACCGTGAAGACGACGAGCAGTCTGTGCAGCATCTTTACCTACACAATTACGCACTCATGCTTGTGTTTTCCTTCTCCCGTGAAAGGCTGCACACTGCTTTCTCCCTCTCCCATATCCCATCTCCCATCTCTTTTCCCCAGCACCAGTTATTGTACTTTCCTTCCTCTGAAAACAAGTCATAGACGTGTGAGCTTTCTTTTCCTGCCTCACTGACACACCACAGCAGCAGTTTCTTTCCTTGGGGCAAGACATTTCAAACGCATACTCCTCTTCTCTCCTGTAAGCAATTTCTTCTGCCCCCGTTTCCTCTGTGAACTTCACACGTTCTTCCTTTCATCCCCTCTCCCGAAGTGTGTGGATACTTCCCAGCCCTTCCCTGTCATGCACCCTGTGTCTTTCCTCCCTGCTCCCTTTGTTCATTTTCACTCCTCATCACTCCTTCCTGCTGCTCCTCGTGCCCTCCCTTCCGGCCTCCTCGGACCAGCTCGTGACTCTGCTGCTCCTCCTAGGTGAGCTCCTCCGGGGCTGCCGCCCGCGACGGCCGCCTGAAGGTGGGCATGCGCATCCTGGAGGTGAACCACCAGAGCCTGCTGGGCATGACGCACACGGAGGCCGTGCAGATGCTGCGGGGCGTGGGCGACGCGCTGCTCGTGCTCGTGTGCGACGGCTTTGATCCCAAGGCCGCAGCTGCCATTGAGGTGAGAGCTCGAGGGCGGCACCGGGATCCCACGGGATCCCCCCAGCTCCTCACAGCGAGCGCTGCCTTTTCCAGCCTTTGGGAAAGTGTGAAGAAACGTGCTTTTGATTTTTGGCTATTTTGCTTTTTAAGTACTAGGTTCTAAACTCTCATCTCATGCTAAATGAAATGGAGCTTCAAAGTAATTTTCTCCTGGGCATTTTACGCCTATTTGTTCTTTACCAATGTTGTTTTTGAAGTTCCTTTCCCTTTTTCCCTTCTTTCTCCCTTCTTTCTCCCTTCTTTCTCCCTTCTTTCTCCCTTCTTTCTCCCTTCTTTCTCCCTTCTTTCTCCCTTCTTTCTCCCTTCTTTTTCCCTTCTTTCTCCCTTCCTTCTCCCTTCTTTCTTTCTCATTTTTTATTTTACCACTTGGTCTTCACCTTTACTTTGAAAGCCAGGTTTCTAACCAGAGCAGTGATACTGTAAAACTATTTTCTGACCAGCAGTGAGTTAAGCTTACTGTACATCTCTTGTTTTTCCAGAGCTTTGAGAGTAAACTTTTCATGTTCTGTTATTATATGTATCCACTCCCTCCTCATCTTCCCCCTTCCTGTACACGTGCCAGTTTAAATTCATCTTTCATAGGTCTTTCAAAGCTCTTTGTGTAACTGGCAATGGAAATTATTTTTCAAGTTGCAGTATGGTTCTGTCTCACTTAGAATCATCTTAGTACTCTGTGTCTGGAAGCCCATTCATTGTATAGCACAGTACATACTCTGCCATTTTTTTCTGTCTTTCTGCTTTATAGATGTCCCCAGGAATTATTGCAAACCCTTTTGCTGCTGGTATTGGGCGCAAGAATAGCCTGGAGAGCATCTCATCCATCGATCGGGATTTGAGCCCCGAAGAGCTGGAGATCCTACAGAAGGTGGGTATTCCATCCACAGCCAGGTGTGCAGCGGACACAGTCTCTGAAATTCCCTGTGGGAATTCCTCGGTGTGTTTGATCTGTAATCTCGTGGGTAGGCCAGTGTGTCCTGGACTTGCTCCTCCTCATGGGATCGCTCGGTCATTGCTCTTCTGCGTGGAGCGCACGAGGACGTGATGGAAATGGTCGTGTAGCTGTAGGTGTCCCGTGGCGGGACAGAGCTCTGGGTGAAGCGGCTCTAACTTTGGTCTCTCCTAGGAGATGGAAATGGTGAGAGAAGCAACTCAGTGGGAGAGAGAAGAAATGGAGAAAGTGGTGAGAGATTTTTCATGTAGGGGAGTCTGTTCTTGACAACAGTCCTGCCGCGGCTCTGAGCCCCGAAGGAAACGCCACCGAATTGCTTCAGCCAAAAGGCCGTTCCTATGGGGGAGCTTGGGCCCTTCCCCCCCATAGGACATCTCTCAGTTATTCTAGCTGCTTTTTGGCTTAGCCCTCCCTTCCTCCGTATGGATTTGGTGGCACTCTTCTATAACTTAAGATTTTTTTTTCATTCTTACCTGATTCTGCTTTCTGCAGAGCAGCAGAAAGCTGCAACTTTGAGAAAAATGGGCCATTAGGCTTGAAATTACGTTTAACCTGTTCTCCCCAGACAGGACTGCCTGACCTGGCAGCATTTATGGGCAGAGATGAGAACACGGGGCTCAAAGTCGCCCTGAATTTGAACAAGGGGCCCTGATAATCACGGCTCTCCTCAGGCCCCGTGTCCCCTTTCTGGGGTCCACCAGGGTGTTTGTGTGACTCCCATGTCCCAGTCTTTCCCAGAACACACAGTGGTTTGCTGTGATTTCAGAGAAAGCCTGGCTTTGTTGTTACTCTTGCAACACGTGGTAGCCCTGCCAGCTTTAGGTTGGTAGATATGGATTTCATAAGGGTCTCTAATTGTTTACTGGTGGTGTGCATCATCGCCAACGTTTCTGAAACTTCTGGCCAAAGCAGGACGGGCAGGTCCTTTCCCAAGACCACGCAGCTCTAGTCTGAGCCTTGTTATAAGGTCTGTGTTCCAATATACTGTGTTTGCTCTCACCATAATGCGGCTGACGATAAATATAATGTTGTTTGTCTCAGCCTCCAAAAGGCTGAGAGTTTTGCCTGTAGGCTGGTGATCAGCAAGGGAGATCACTCTCCTCCAGAATTACCTGTATCTTAACAGGCTTTTTGTGGGGTTTGATGCCCCCCACCAGGGCACTGGAAGGGGAAGGCAGTGGGGGCTCCAGACTCCTCTTGTTTCACTGACCATGGCTGAGACCAGAGGGTAAAAACCCATTTTTTTTCTGCAGCTACCTTTTAATGTGACTTGGAAATACAGATTCCATCTCCTACACTTATGAGGGCTAAATCTAAATTTATTCCAATGACAATGTATGATAGCCATGGTAATGTACTAGGACGTTCCCACCTCGGTGCCTAATCTTCACTAGCACTATTTACTCCTCTAATACATTTGTATTTTAAGTTCAGTTTTGCACAAGAATCCTTCAGATGTTTTCCAATACTGCTGTCCTGATCTCTATATACAGCTCCAAAGTTTGCCACTCTGTTAATTCAGATGTAGTAGTAATTCCAAGTCTTCATGCACTGAATCAGTGGGCATTTTTCTATCCCAGCTCTGCATCTATATTTTTTTCTTTTTTTTAACTAATCTTAATCCAAAACCCTGCTCAGCTGTTTTCAGTGATGGACTTTGATCACTCCTCAGCTCAGTGTGGGCTGGTTGGCCCTCTTGTCTCTCCTCCATTTAAGAGCTTCAAGGAAGGCTCATGTTCAGGATTACTGTGGAGCTTCTGTTTTGCAGACACCACTTGTGCAAAATGTGCTGAAACCCCTTGGCCCTGGTGATTCTGCAGAGCGTTGTGTCTGCTCGTGTTGCTCGTTGTTGTCTGGGCAGCGAGGCTGTGGTGCGGGTACTGGTTCTTTGCTAGCGGTTGTGCACAGAAGCCGTTGAAGAGAAGGCCTAGGTGATTATCCCTGGTTTTAGTTGCTCCCTCTGCATTGCTCCAGTGCTTTCCACCTCCTGTCCTTGCAGTGTTGGGACTGCAGGACTCTGGGGGGCTTGGGGGAGCAGTCGGGAGGGTTGAATATGCAATAGAAGAGGAGAGTGGTATTTGGCTTGGGCACAGCCCTCCCTCTGCAACATAAACACAGGGCAAAAAGTGTCAGGAACACAAACGCGTGGCGATCATTGTTCAAGATAAGTGCCAGGTTGTTACCTTGCCCGTGAAGCTGGGGGGGAAGGCTGCAGCTGGAGGGAAGCTCCTGTGGGGTTGGGGAAGCTCCCGTGGGACTGTGCACTGGTCGCCCTACGTGGCGTTCCTGGGCTGTGCCGAGCGCCTGGGGGCTCTTCCCGAGCCCGGCCTCGGTGCGTTCACGGTTCCCGTCTTTCTGTGGCCGAGACACCGCAGATGAGCGTGTCGCTGCTGAAGCTGAAGCTATCAGGCAGCCTACGTGCTGCGTAGGTTTGTTTCTCCATCGCCTTGCAGCCTCCCAGCCTGCACTGCCAGGGCGTCTGCTTTAGCACTAGGCAGTCCTGCCCTTCCCGCGGCGGTGGCTCTTCTTCTGCCACGTGGAGAGCACCAGCCCCCTTCTCCTGAGGATTAGCCCTGGTCAGGGGCCACTTGTTGGCATCTCCGCTTGTGTTGTGCCGGGTGGCCGTTCCCGTCTCCTTGTGCTGGGAAGGATCGCTGCTCCGTTCCCCTCACGTGCCGCGTTCCCACTCACCCTTCCTGGCGCCAGCCCTGTTCGTTCTCCCTCTGGGGCCGCTGCCCTGCATGGTGCTCACCTCTCTCCATCTCTCCCTGTGCCGCCTGGACGCTGGCCCTGTGCTCTTCTCGCGGAAGGAGCGGATGCGCAGGGAGCGGGAGGCAGCCACGCAGCAGCTTGAGGAGGAGGCCGAGGTGAGGAGCGAGGCGGGGGGCCTGCGGAGCCCCACACGAGTCCCGGGGCTCAGGGATGGAGGAGTCTCCAGAAATGCTCTTTCCCCTTAACCTGTCCCCCTACTCCCCCTCCAAAAGAAAAAAAAATAAAAAATGACTTTAAGGTGTAAGGGAGTATATCAGAAATGAAGGAATCTTTTATGTGGTTGTAGAAAGAATGGGGGAAAATGGCTAGAAATTGAAAGACAAATTCAAATGGGAAGCTGAATCAAAGAAAATTGAACCATAAGTGTGATTCAAGGATGGGAAGAGATACTACAGAGTAACTGTAGGTTCTCTCTTTCAAGTCTTCCAGTCCAAGCTGAAGGTCTCTGTGGATGCTCCTTGGGGAAAGCTGCTGTGGATGTAATCCCGCTTTCCCTCCTGGAAGGGGTGGAGGGCGCTGGGGACAGGAGGAGCGGGTGGGACTCGGGCACCCGGTGTGTTCCCCAGGCCCCAATGACGTCTCCTTGGTGGTGGTTCTCCAGCATTTTCCTATGGCTGTGCTCGAGCACGCTGGGCTCATCTGCCAACCACGGGAGTTTGCCACAGGGTTTGTGTGGAGGGGAGGCCTTGGCTGCTGCCAGCGGGCGATTTCCTTGGATTGCTCTGTTTAGCCGACCGCTGGCCTGATCTCTTCCCTGGCCTGATCTCTTCCCGGTGTTTTTTCTCTTGTCTGTCTGTCTGTGCCTCCCCCTTGCCCCTCTGCAGAGCGTCAGCAGCGAGCCCCTGCGGCTGGACTATCGCACCCTGGCCGCTTTGCCCAGCAGCGCCCTGCAGAGAGTCACTCGCGCTGTAAGTGAGGGGGGTCCTGCCGGGGGAGCCGGGGTCACCCCTGGCCATCCCTCCTGCGGCCCTGGCCAGAGGGTCACGGCGAGCGCAGCGCGGGAGAGCCCTCGCTGAGCGCTGCGGCAAGCTTGGTGACCGCGGCAGAAAGCCACGTTGGAAGGAGAAAATGGGCAGAGCGGAGAGCCAGGTTGCTGTCCGTGTCAGAAGGGGAAGCTGCTGCCGCTGAGACAGGAGGGAGAAGTGTCTGGGAAGGAGGCAGAAGAGCCCAGGGTGAATGGGCCGCTGTGGGAGAGGGAAGGAGCAGCTATGGGAGGCTGCGGAGGAGGGAGGGGAAGGCTGGTCCTGACGTGGAGGGGTTGATGTTCCTCAAAGGACATTGGAGCGTGGCATTCAGAAAGGAGCAGGGGAGCGAGGCACTGGTGCCAGGAATTAGGGGAAGTCACCGGGCCCTTTGGGACTGCGAAAGGCAGGATGGTAGCGGTTGTTTGTCAAACACAGCCTGGGCACGGGCTGGCTGTTCCTGCTGCTCCGGCCTCCTGCGTCTCAGTCCCCAACACACAACAGCGCCCGGAGGAGAGAATCCGAATGCACCGAGGGCCAAGTGGTGTCCGTGCAGCGTTGCTCACTGCACCTCGCTGCTCCGTCTCCGCTCCCTTCGCTCTTCCTTTGTCTTCCCGCGTTTGCCTGGTGCCTGCTGCGAGCTTGTTTGCTGCTCCTTCAAACACGCCCCAGGTCTTTGGCTCAGTTCCCATCTTGCCACCACAAGAGCCCCCTTCTAACGTCACTGGGGGCTGGTGCCCTGTGCCCCCCAGTGCTGCTAGACCTGACGTTCTTGGCATTCCTCTTCCACAGTTTCAGGAACGTTCCTTTCACCGTTAGTGTCTCCATCTCATTCCAGGCCTTCCCTCCTCCTCTTCTGTTCTGTCTCTGACCTCAGGCCTTCTCCCTTTTCTTTTCTCACTTTTCCACTTTGCCTCCAGTTTTGTCCCATTCTGTTCCCCTCCACACCCTCCAGGTTCTGATTTTTTATCTCCTGGATATTTACACAGAATAGCTGGTGGCCATTCACACAGAAAAAAAATATATTATTGGGGTAAGGCTTAATGTATTTTTAGCAGCTATTAATGTAACTGAGCTGGAAACAAGGGAAGAACTGGCCCCGGGTAAGCAGCTGCCTGTCTGATGAACACCCCGTGTCATCCAAAGCAGCAGTTCAGCTCCAGCGGCTCTCGTGTCGGCCTGGGATGCCTGGGACAGGAATGTGGGGCTGCCCGTGCCGGAATGCTGGGTGTATGGGAGGTGTCTATAAATGTCTCGTTGCAAGGGAAGGGCCACATAGTGTCCGTGTTCGTCCTCCCCAGCTGTCCTTTGTCCAGCCTTTTCATCGCTCTTGTTGAAAAATACGTCTGCTTAGACTGTGAATAGTCAGAAAGAGATAGGAGCTTCAAGGACGACGGGGCTTCTGCCTTCCTTCCAGAGCTGCCCCTAGCCCCCTTGGGCAGCCGAAGAGCTCAAACTGGCCTCAGTTTGGCAGCAGAAAAGCGTGGCCATCAGTTATTGGATCGGCTATTTCCACACAGTCTGCTTTGATTAAGGCCGCTAGAATTACTGCCCTCTTCCCACAGTCTTTTCTCTATTTCTTCCTTCCTTAAGTGTTGGCTTTCCCGGCCACTACTTCCCCCTCTAAGCAGCATCCCTGCTGTATAGTAGATATTATGAGGTATATATTGTAAGGTGTATATATATATTATTTCCCTTGCTGTTTCCGTGGTAGTTTGGCCTCTAACTCTCGCTGCCAAGGAACACGCAGGGTGGCCAAGCAGCGGCACCGTCACCGCCGGGGCTGGCCCCGGGCTGCAGCAGCGTCCCGGCCGAGCCCGCGTCTCCGAGGAGAGGGCTCCTGTGCTGGGTGGTGACGTGTGGCCGGGACCAGCTGCAGTGTCCCCTGCCAGCAGCCTGGATTCGACGCACGGGGAGCGCGGGAGCTCTGGGGACAGGAGCTGCCTTCCCTGCCGGAGCAGGGGACGCCGCAGCCCCGTCCCAGCGCTCTGCGACAGATTGCAATGGGGTTTCAAGTGCGGGTGCTTCAAGAGCTGTGCCTGAGGAAGAGGGGCCAAAACATTCAAGTTTAGCTTGGATTGCTCTGTATTGCTGGGTGTTGAGCCTGTGTGAGCAGGGGTTACAAAGGCTTGCTGGGATGATGGCTTCTGTGTCCGCGTGCGCTCAAAACTGCAGCTGAGCATTGTCAATAGACAGCTTCACTGGGATGCGCCTCCCTCTCTCACCAGTAAGATCAGTAGCTTGATGCCAGTGGAGATCCAACCTTATGGTCATTTCTGGATAAACCCATTATAGTAATAGAGAGGCCCTTGTAATCTCGATTTCTGTGCAGCACAGGCCTGAAAACCTCACCTGTCAGCAACTGCATCTAGCCATTGCAAAGCACTTAAACGCTGGGCTGTAAGTAAAAAGACTTGACATCTCTCAGCAAAGTGTCACTGTTAATTACAGTCAATTAACAGTCTGTACTTTCTAGTCTGCATCTCTTTCTCTGTAATTTTCAGCCACTGATTCTTTTTTCTACATTTGTTCATGAGATTTTAAATTTGCCCCAGAACAAGGGCTGAAACAAGTCTGAGTGATGGATCAGAACTGCAAGTGCATTTGCCCGGTGCTTGCCTTGGAGGGGGCAGGGGGGAACATGATTGTCCTCCCTTCTGGACTGGGGAGTGGCAGGCTGAAAAAAGCGCATGACACGGCCCAAATTTCCCCTTCCCAAAATGGAAATTGTTGCTCGTCTGGTAAAAATAGCCACATGTGGAGTGGGGGGAGCAGGGCCTTCAGCGCTGGAGTCCACGGCCACCGCAGCGGTGCTGCAGCATGAGGTGAGGGATGGGCGAAGCTGGGTTCTCATGGTCTGTCACACTTGCAAAGCTGATGGATGGCACGTCCATGTCCGCAGTGCTCTGCGGGTGCTGCCTTCTGCTTCCCTGTTGGGTGAGCCCAGCAGCCTGTGCTGATGCTAGGAAGCACGTGGGGTCGTGGCCGGTGGTTGTGGTCTCGGCAAGGGCAAGTAGAAGGACCGAGAGCAGTGTCAGCAGTATCTCCCACCCTGCAGAGATGCATTCCTGGTAGTTTGCACCATTGCATCCCTAGATAATGTGCTCAAAAGTGTTTCCTGGCTGTGAAACTCCCTGTGCGCTACAGGACTTGTAGTGTGCTTTAGGGCACCCAGGAAAAGGAAAGTCTCTTTCTCTCTCAGTAGTGTTAATATACCTATATATTTATATATATTAAATTGGCTTAGCTGCATTAGCAACATTTCTGAGAGCAGTGCAGGCTTCACTGTGTGAAGAAACGTGACACGACCCAAGGCTGTGGCAACTGCTGCTCTCGGCTGGGCTGGGCCCGGCAGCTTGCATGGGAACCTCAGGAATTCCTGAGCTCTCAGCTGCCTTTGCAGCCGCCAGCCCACCCAGCCGGCCCTTGAGGGCTATTTCTGCGAGCGCATCGTGACCAGGGAGTCGCAGAATGTGTGCAGAGCAGAAGGCAGCTTCCTGCTCCCCAGCAGGCGCTCGGATGGGAGAGGATTCCCACGTTCAGCTCCGATCATTTGTGCGTCCCTGAAGAAGGTTTGGCGGGGGTGACGGGCGCCCTTCTGTGGCATTAGAAGAGGAAAGGTCAGTGCGTCACCTCAGAGGGGCCGTTCAGCCCAGGTGGAACTGGAGCTGCTCCAGTTCTGCTCCAGTGCAGGTGCTCAGAGGGATCTAGGTTCTACGTTAGCCGTTGTTTAGCTCTCTTACTTGCTACTGGTGTGAGTTGGGTGAAGTGGGGCCCTAAGAGCACAGTGGCTCGTGCAGGGGTGATGGGAGGGAACGGGGCTGATGGTAGCGCTGGGTGGAAGCGACCCGGATCAAGGCGGGGGGAATTCGTGCGTGGAAGGAGCAGCGCTGTGTCAGGAGGGTGCTGGGTGGCGGTGCTGGGACGTGCTGGGTGGTGGTACTGGGCCTGTGTCGGGAGGGTGCTGGGTGGCGGTGCTGGGACGTGCTGGGTGGTGGTACTGGGCCTGTGTCGGGAATGTGCTGGGTGGCGATGCTGGAACGTGCTGGGTGGCGGTGCTGGGCCTGTATTGGGAACGTACTGGGTGGCGGTGCTGGGCCTGTGTTGGGAGAGGGTCTGCGCTGGCGCGGGCTCCGCAGCGGTGCTGGGTGGAAGCGCAGGCTGGAGCTGTGAGAGCGGGAGCAGGGCAGGTGTGTGCGGGAGCCGTGTGCGTCCTGCATGCGGGCACCCAGATCCCTCCTGGCAGCAGGATCCCTCCTGGCAGCAGGATCACCGGTGCTGGGTCAGGGAAGCAGCGTCTGGGATCATCGGCATACTAGTGCTGGATCAGGGAAGCAGGGTGCGGCATCACAGGTGCTGGATCAGGGAAGCAGCATCTAGAATCACTGGCGCACCGGTGCTGGGTCAGGGAAGCAGGGTGCGGGATCACCGGCCCACACTAGTGCTGGATCAGGGAAGCAGTGAGCAGGATCATGGGTGCTGGATCAGGGAAGCAGGGTGCGGGATCGCAGGTGCTGGATCAGGGAAGCTGGGTGCGGGATCACTGGCACACCAGTGCTGCGTCAGGGAAGCAATGAGCAGGATCACGGGTGCTGGATCAGGGAAGCAGGGTGCAGGATCACAGGTGCTGGATCAGGGAAGCAGGGTGCGGGATCGCGGGTGCTGGATCAGGGAAGCTGGGTGCGGGATCACTGGCACACCAGTGCTGGGTCAGGGAAGCAGGGTGTGGGATCACCGGCCCAAACTAGTGCTGGATCAGGGAAGCAGTGAGCAGGATCATGGGTGCTAGATCAGGGAAGCAGGGTGCGGGATCGCAGGTGCTGGGTCAGGGAAGCAGGGTGCGGGATCACCGGCCCACACTAGTGCTGGATCAGGGAAGCAGTGAGCAGGATCATGGGTGCTAGATCAGGGAAGCAGGGTGCGGGATCGCAGGTGCTGGGTCAGGGAAGCTGGGTGCGGCATCACTGGCACACCAGTGCTGGGTCAGGGAAGCAATGAGCAGGATCACGGGTGCTGGATCAGGGAAGCAGGGTGCGGGATCGCGGGTGCTGGATCAGGGAAGCAGGGTGCGGGATCACCGGTGCTGAGTCAGGGAAGCAGGGTGCGGGATC
>VZSG01001112.1:76011-104307 GCA_013398315.1 Nothoprocta pentlandii | reverse complement strand
CGGCCGGCCCTGCCCCGGACCAGCGGGATCCCGCGGGTGCCCCCCGGCCCCCGGCACAGCCGCCGCAGGCCCCAGAGCAGGAGAGCATGGTGGACTGCCAGCCCATCCCCTTCAGCGAGAACCCCTTCGTGGTGGCCAACCGCAGGGGCAAGGCGGCCGCCCTGGGGGGGCCGCCCCTGGGCTACGGCCGGGGGGGCGTGCTGAAGACCAACCTGTACTGCAAGGCAAGCGGCGTGTGGCATGCGGGCACGCAGCTCCGGCCCCCCACGACTAAACCGCGCGCGGGCACCGCTCCTGCCTAACAACTGCCCGGAGCTCGGGCGCCCGCGGGCTCCTCCGGCCACCAACGTCCCCCGGGCGCCGCCGAGCAGCCGCCTCGGCTGGGGCTGCGGGAGCGGGGAGCCGCAGGGCCTGGGGGGGACGGTGCTGGGGTCGGGGTGCGGAGCCGGCCTTGGACAAAGCTGCTCTGCGGAAACCGAGGCGCTGGCCAAGCTGCTCCGCAGCCCGAGCACACGCTGCCCTTCAGAGAGAAGGATCCGGCATTCCCAGGCTTTCAGGTTTTGAGGGAAAACTTTGCTTTTCTCTCTGGAAAAGCTGCCTGCGTTTAACTTTCCAAGTACTGCGCAGCAAACCTCAGTAGAGCAAAGACTAGACCCCAAAATGTCGTGTGCCAGGTGGGCACCACCCCTTTCCTCACTTTCCATTTTTCTTAGCCTTTTGGGAGCTGTGAAAAGAGAACCAAAACACCCCCAAAAAGGAAACATCCCGTCCCACACAGCCAGAAACAACCCACTCAGTGGTCGTTCTTAGCCTGTAACCTAGTTCCTTGGTGCAAATTTACTTTTCACAGATGTATGAGCATTTGAGAGTTGAGACACACACATCTGTAAGCTCTCAACAGCCTAAATGCTAAGGCTGCTGTTTGGACATGACAGAAATCCAGTTTAAAGTTGCTGGTAATGGACATGAAAGGCAGTGGTCACGAAGCAGGGGTCATTTCCGAAGGCAGACTTCAAAACCAGGACAAAACCTGGACAAAACCAGGGTTTTCTTGCTAGGGTTAGTTCTGTGCTAATGAGCACCTCTGTGCTGAGGTGGACACCAACACCCTGCGCTGGGGCAGCCTGCAAGTAGCTCGGGCAGAACTGCCACAATCTGGGCAGAACTGGGCAGAACGGCCGCAATCTCCATCACTGCAGAGCTGAGAGGGGGCATGTAAATAGAGGCTTACGGAGAAAATTAGATACCCGCTGCTTTCCGGTGTAAACTTCAGGTCACAGCTCCTGGCTTGATCGGTGGAATGCAAGTGCCCGAGACTGACCTCAATCCAGTTAACATGGTTGGATGATGCACTAGTGCATGGACGTGCTGTTCTTAATCCTTTGGCCAGTCTTTATGTATCTGGACAATGACCTGGACTCTGCTCGCATGTCATAGCTGTTGGTGCATGAGTGTTGATTCCAAGAGGGTCCCATGGAAGGGATGAGATCCCTTCCTGCCTTTGAAGTAGCCTAGAACATAAGACGGTGGAGGCGGCTGGGGATGAATCTTGTCTCCTTTCATAGGAATGGCTTTGGCTGCTCCATGTCCCTACAACGAGACGTTGGTCTGCACTTTGGCCCATTTTGTCCAAGGCTAAAGAGAAGTTGTGGGGAAAGGATTCCCAGGGACAGCTTGCAAGGCAGAAGGCTTTAACACAGTGGCCTTGCAAGGCATTTGAATATGATCTTATTTCTAGTTAATATAATTCTTTTGCCATTTCTACTGGGGTTTTTTGCAAGTTTCTGCCGTGGCAGTTGCTTTTGGGCCCCGTGCTGATCTTTCTGCCTTGCTGTGGTGTGGCCATAGCTGGCCTGTTCAGATGTCACTGCTCTCCTGCTCTCAGTGGCAGGGCCGGTGTCTGGGAGTTCCAGCTGCCCAGTAACTCCCTAGTTTTACCTTTTGTCTTTCAGGCTCCTGCCGGCGAGTCTGGCGCAGGAAATTCCAGGCGGGAAGCCCCCTATTCTCCTGGCAATCAGCAGGTGAGAATGCACCCCGGACATTGGGACACTGAATGACGCAGGACGTGGTGTGGGAAGCAGAGCAGGGTGGGTTCCTTGGGCAGGAGGACACCAGGACCAGCAGCTGAGAACCATGGGGGTGTTTGAACACCTCCGAGGAGGACAGTGCGTCAAGGGAGGCTGGTCTAAAACTAGGAGAGCTCTGCTCCTTCAAAATAGTTGATCATAAATTCATCAAGAAGTTATTCCTCCAAAGGTTCATTTAGTTACCCGTGTAATTATCAGTCAGTCAGTATTGGTACGTAGTTATCAGCAGAGCAGTACCTAGAACACCTGCACAATGGTGGTTGTCTTTGAGGATGGACTCACTGATGCCTTAGAGAGACTAATTCATTCTGGCAACCAGGACATCAGAAGAGATGGAGAAGTTGGGATTCAGAAAATGCAAAAACATCTTGGGTCTGGAACCCATTTTTAGGTTAATAAGCAAGTTCTGTTTCTGACTCTGTCAGCAGTCTTTATCAGCTGTTCTGAAGAAAATTCAAGGATGCTACAGCAAATAGTTATAGGTTTAACCTACCCTTCAGAAAGATCTTCTGAACCTCTTTAGTTGAAGTTCAGCTTTAGCTCTGAAATGGGCGATTGTTCTGGTCTTGCATAACCCTTGATTTTTTATAAGCATTGTCTATTCTGATTAGATATTCTAGCTATCTATATCAACTCCTATTTTTCCCTTTTAAATCTAAGCGCTTGATTCCACTTTTCATCTGTAGGTTTCACACCTTTGTTGTGCCTTATGAAAGGAAATATTCTTAAGTGAATTTTAAAGTGTTTTGCTTCCACATTCATTCCATGCCATTCTTTTTTGCATTATGAGCTAGAATGGATTGAAACGTGTGCTGTGCTGTGTGTGCGTGGCCTTCCTTTGGGCGCGCAGCGGCCCTCCGAAGGGACAGTCGTGCTCTCGTGTGCTGCGTCCCCGGCCGCCTGCTCCATGAGCGGGGCCGCGCTGGAGCGAGGGCAGTGTTCCCACCATCCCACCATTCCTCACCGTGACGCTGGGAGCGGGAGCAGGGACGGGGGCTGCAGCTCGGCCCGTCCTGCACGGCGGGATGGCTCCTTGGCCTGTCTCGTGTCCCCTCGGCTCTTGGATCCTGAGTGGGCAGCTCCAGCCCAGCCCTTCCAAAGGCTTCTCCCTTGGCGGTTCCGAGTTGGCGGCGCTGGCGCTCGCAGGAGCTTTGTTGGCCCCGTGCTGGGTTTCTAGGCTGGGTTATCAGCATCCTCAGCACGGCGTTCCGTGCCTGAGCCGTCCGTCACGTTTGTGTTTATGTTGTTTAATACCTGTTTGATCAGGGCTTGCGTGGCAGCCTCCTGCGTGCCAGGTGGGGCGGTCGGGCAGGTTTAGTTTTCTCTGCGCAGGCACCGGTAGGTAGAACAGAACAGGTCCAACAGAAGACCCCGAAGGAGATAAGATGGGCACCTGCCTTACAGCTAATACATTTTCTGGGGAGACAGGGGACTGACCTGCAAGTTGCTCCTTCAAAGTAGAAGCTATAAGGAATGGGATCGCTAATTCTCTGCCTCCATTTATTTTTAAAGTACTTTCCATGTGTATGACGTCCCGTAGTCCTTGCAGGATTCCTGGGCTTGTTTCGGGGCTCTTGGAGTTTTGGAACGGTTTCGCGGGTGCCCTGGGTGTGCTGCGGCGCTGGCGAGGGCCTTGCCCGGCCTCTGGTAGCGGCTGCGGGTGACAGGCGGGGACGAGGGGGGTGTTCGTGTGGGTACCTGGAGCTCCGCAGCGGGAGCAGGGACGGGGGCGGCCCAGGGCCCCTCCGTGGGCAGGGGTCGGTGCCTGGCGCCCTGCGTGTCCCCTCGTGCCGCGGAGGACGGGGAGCAGCTGCCGTCCGTGGGGCCCCGCGTGGCTCCTCGCGGAGCCCGGGGCGCTTCCCTGCGGCGTCCCGCGCCGGGCAGGCGCACGCGGCCGCTTCGCGAGTGCTGCCAGTTTTGTGCAGAGCAGGGGGAGACACAGAGCCCGCACGGACTCCGCATTTACCCTTATTCCCGTTTTCAGGCCTCCATTAATTTCATTGCGTCGCAGGATGACAACAGATCAGTAAGTACAAGTGCCACGAGGCCTCGCTGTTGTTCCCCATGCCTTCCCTGCCCTTGGAGCCTGCCTCCCTCACCCCTGCGCTCCCTTCCAGCCCTGCAAGCCCCACTCTGGGCTCTAGCACTCGTTCTTTTAACCCACGCTATACCTGAAGTTGGTACAATGCACTAAGCCCTAAATTTTCCTCATTTCAAAGCTTGATGCAAGTAGTTTTGCAGCTTTTATTCGTGCTGACCCTTGCAGCTTTCCCCCGCGTGGTTTCTTCTGGCTCACCCAATGCCTTCCTCCCTGCTCTCTGCTGTGCTGTTCCCTGCAGCATCCATCAGCGGTGGCACCTACCTCAAGCCCCAGGCATTTGTCCCTGCTCCTCACTCCTGCCTGTGTTTGCATTTCTGACTGAGCTCAGCCCAGTTGCACCCCAGGCTTTGCCAGTCCCCGCTGTTTCCAACTGCATCTGCTGTTCATGATACTGAATTCTCCCAGACTCCAACGCGTTCGTGCCATATCCCTCAGACCTTGCAGCTGCCTGTCCTGTCCTTAGCCATCTTCACCCTAGCCAGTCTGCCTCTCAGCTTGCCCAGCTGCTTCCAGCAGAGGCACTACCTGCTGTTTGCCCTAGTAGCCCTCGCTCCAGGCTGGTAGATGGAGCCAGCCGCGAGGAATAGGGCTCACGTGCATGGATTTGCCCTATTCCCTTGCATGTCAGAGCCATCTCGCTGCCCTAACCGCTCGTTTCTCTTCTGTCTCTCTCTTCCCCCCTGCCCTTCACTGCTGCTCGAGCAGACCAAGCCGGGCGTCATTCAGCCTCTCTCCCGGGTGCGACCGAACGCTGCCCCGCGCAGTTCGGAGGATGCGGACAGCCCCAATCCCTTCCAGCAGCAAGAGCCAAGCCTCAGTGTCCTCAGCTCTGTAAGTGGCCTCCTTCCTGCTAAGCTGCAGCTGCGCGGCCGAGGTTGCACGTGGCAGGTGGCTGAACGCGCCGTCCGTGTAGGTTAGCGATCGTGGGGTGGCTTCACGCCAGGCCGGGTACCCCGTTAGTGGTGCCTCTTCCTCCCGAGCAGCCGTGGAGAGAGTCATGGTCAGTGCACCCCGTGCAGCTTTCAGGCAGCCCACCTCGTGTCTTCAGCCTCACCAGCCTGCCCGGTGGCTGCTCAGGCGCTTCGCCTTGTTGCAGACGGGCGCTGGCTGAAATCTGCCAAGCAGCTCCGCTTTCACATCCGTATTTATAGACGACGTGCTGCATTCTGACGTATAGAACTGTCATAACCTTGGTGTCTTGCATCGTGGAGCAAAAGCCAGTACCATTCTGCTGGTATCAGGTTTTGTGATTTGCAGAATTATGGATTTTTTTTTTTTAAGATTCATGCAGTCAGAATTGTAAGTTGATGGGAGAGAGTATCAGCAATCGGGTATTTCGGTTTCTGCCTTGGTAAGAAATGCCACGTCAGGAGACTTGTACACCTTCAGTGTAGCCCTTCTCGTTTTATTGATGCCTATAGGATGGAGTACCAAATTAGAGACCTGATTTGTAGACAAAAACAGACAAACAGCTGTATCTGATGTATGTAATTGGGCAAAAATCACATATTTTAGGATCTCCCTTCTGACCTTGATGTGCTGCTTTTCAGCCTAGGCAGGAGGGAACATCATCAAGCCCCATAATTCAGCCTTTGTCCAGGAAGAAGTTCTGCGGTCAGAGGCTGAGACAATAACTGAAGTAACTAGAGGAGGGTTGATTTGCAGCGGAAAGGAAGGAGATGGTGTCGTTCCCACCTGCCTCTGTGCGTTTTTGTGATGCCAATTCTTCTTCGATATGATGGGGTGGAGCAGAGGCATCATAGGAGAGACAGGGGAGGAAAAGCACAGCGCAGATGAACATCCAGTAGGAAGGTCCTGTTGGACCCCGTCAGATGTTTCTTAGAATAAGTGAAATTCTATGAAGGGAAAAATTGAAATTCAAAGGTAAGTTTTCTGCAGATTATAGAGCCCTGAGGGAGATGCTGCTTTGGTCTAGGCAACTATGGCTTGAAATGTGTAGAAGCATATGGCTGGTAGTTTTATGAACAGAAGTATGCGTCCTCAAAAATAAAATGGAATGAGACCAGTAGATCCCTCATGAGGAAGATCCCGGTATCAGAAGTGGCCACATGAGCCTTATCTTTCATGCAGTAGTAGCTTAAATCTGGCTTGTTCAGATTTAAGGCATAAGTAGGCATAAGAATCAAGAGCTGCCCTGTTCCAGACCTAGGTCCATTGGTCGCAGGTACACGCTGGCTGGGTTGGGCAGAACCCTCAAGGAGCCGGACAGCAGTGCGTCCCCTTGACCAGGAATCAGCCACAGAATTGTGGTCGGGTCACTGAGGATCCGTGGCACTAGAACTATCATTCCTCCTCTACCCAGCAATCAGACATGGATATGAGTTCCTCGGAAACACATGTGCTGCCCCATGTCACGTGCAAACAACACGCAGCTCAGAAGGTGCTCACACCCTCACGAGCGAGGCTGCAGCCACTGTCCCTCACACATTCTTCAGGCTTTGCAGGCTCATGATTGTGATGTTTCCCCCATGTTCTCTTTTAAATGACACCTGTGGTTATTTTTACTCTCTGTCTTTTTCCTTGCAGCCCAAGCCACCTTCACCACCTTCTCCTGACGAGATCCCCTTCAATGTCAAGCAAGCCTACAAGACCTTTGCAGCAGTGCCCATGTCACACCCTCTGCTTGAGACACAGGTAACTGTGACGAGTGAGTGGAGTTTACACAAGCCATGGAGCAAGGGAAGATGGAGCATTATGAGTGAGCAAGGGTAGGAGGAAGGTAGTAATTTGTTTCCTCCAGAGAAAGCTGCTGTGAGAGGGATATACTGACGTCCTTGGGACTTCACTGTCTGCTCGAGTTGCAGGTGGCCACCCTGCAGAGTCCTATTAATAAATATTTCTAAAAGCTAAAAAAATTTCCTATCCCTGTTAGTCCTCCAGAATATTACAATGCTGTTGCATGAACTTCCTATCCTGATACATAGAAATTGTCTGAAATTCCAGGCTCCAAGGCCAGGCTATTCCGGTTCTCAAGATCTTTTTTGATTTTGGTCAATTTCTGCACTTTAACTTAACCGGAATTATCCTTCTCTTCTCCTTCATCCCTCCAAGTATTTAAACAGAAACATTCAGGCTAGATGAGACTGCTGGGTGTCATCTGCTGCAGTCCTCCATGCAAAAGAGAATCACAGAATCTGTGATTCTCAAAATAGGGCCACCTTTGAAATTGTGTGAGATTCCTCAGGCTTGTTCCGCCTGAGTTTTGAATGTCTCCAAAAACTGAGATTCTGTCTCCAAAAACTGAGATTCTGTGCTCTGGGTGGACACTTCAGTGTCTGACCACTGTGAGGAGTTTTCTCCCTGTATTTTATCAGGATTTCCTTTGCTGCCACATGTGGCTCTTGCCTCTCATTTCTAAGGAGAGTCTGACCTCAGGCTCCCTGTAGCCCCCATTAGCAGCTGGAGACAAGAAGGAATTTCCCTCCCTGTCCTTCCTGAAGAGCTCATCTCCCTCAGTGGCAGCGCTCTAGTTACATGAGCTCTCTGAAACAGCGTGTTTATCAACAGCTCTACCACTGCTTCATTTACTGCTTTAAAGAAGCAAAACGCTGCCTCTTTTGTCTCTCTGTGTTTGAAAAGACCCTCTGTTCGCCTGGTCCCCTTGCTAGCTTTTCCCCTTGCCTTTTCTGTCTCAGTGCTCTTTCTGGCACATCTTAAGGCGAACGAGAATGCCTATTTCAGGGAAGATTTCAGTGCACTGTAGTATTGTCCGTCCTTCCTTCCTTCCTTCCTTCCTTCCTTCCTTCCTTCCTTCCTTCCTTCCTTCCTTCCTTCCTTCCTTCCTTCTCTTCATTGCCAGTACATTTGCTTATCTCACAGTAGGTCAGGCTCATTCTTTTCACAGTCGGGCTACACTTGGAGCTAAGGTTGCTTTGCAGTCACAACTTCTTATTCTATCTGGGGTAACCCTGTCCTCCTGTCTGCCTTGTCCTGCTCATGCAGCCTTTTGTTGAGCTGGTTTGGTAAATTAAAATGACTGACAGCTCTGCACTTTGAAGGACTGATTTTTGACCATTTAAAGTAGATTAAATTTTTGTAGCGCTTGTCATTCACTGGAGATGGGATGAGTGAAGTCACTTCCAGGGAATTCTGTAAACTCTGCTTTTGTCCCCTGGCCTTTGTTATTCACAAGTTTTATTCATGCCGTCCTGGTTTCAGAGTCACATCTGGCAATGAAAATGTTAAGGCAGGTGACCGTGAGTTGTCCCTGTGCCTGTGTGGCCGAGAAGGCCAGAGGTGGCCTGGGCTGCATGAGGCAGAGTGGGCAGCAGGTCCAGGGAGGGGATCCTGCCCTTTGCCCAGCCCTGGTGAGGCTGCACCGGAGCGCTTCAGCCTGAGGAAGAGGGGCCTTAAGGGCATGGGGGGACGGGAGAGAGAGAAAGAGAAAGAAAGGGAAAAGGAGAAGGAGAAGGAGAAGGAGAAGGAGAAGGAGAAGGAGAAGGAGAAGGAGAAGGAGAAGGAGAAGGAGAAGGAAAAGGAGAGAAAGAAAAAGAAAAAGAAAAAGAAAAAGAAAAAGAAAAAGAAAAAAAGAAAAAGAAAAAGAAAAAGAAAAAGAAAAAGAAAAAGAAAAAGAAGATGATAGGAAACTGTCTTTCTATAACACACCTATTTGTCTGTATCCTTAGGAGTTGCCTGGTCAGAGCAGCACAGAGAAACCCAGAAGTGCCCAGGAGGTGAGTCCGGGTGGTAGAGCTGCAAGCAGGATGGGACTCCTGCTATTCAGACCTGTGGGACTGTGGGCCTGGAAACGGGATCACGATGTAGGTGGGAGGAGGGAGAGCCTTGGGGTGTTGGGGCCATGGCCAGGGGGCAGGACCAAGACACTCATGTGGTGGAGATGTGGGGACGGGGCTGTCGGTCTCTGGTCACATAGACTTTGGCGTGGCTGTCACAGGTGCCGCGGCCGAGCGGGCTGCACAGCCCGGAGCAGCGATCCTTCCGTGAGAGACAGAAGTATTTTGAAATTGAGGTGAAGCAACAGCAGATGGATAAGCCTCCCAAGCGTGTCTCCTTGGTAGGAGAGGATGACCTGAAGAAGATGAAGGAAGAGGAAGGTATGTTAGAATCTGTGCAAGGAAACTTTACCCATTCCAGTGAATTCCTGTTCCAAGGAAGGCCAATGAGAGGGCACATACCAGGAATCCAACAGCTCCAAAAGCCAATGAGTGGTTGCCAGTGAGGCTTGGTCATGCCTTGAAGCACTTGCACTCTTAAGGAGTTGTGTAGATGCTACAAAGTTCCCATGTGGACTAGTGGAGGTGCTGTCTGAAAATGGTCCTGGACAACATGCTCTTGGTGTCCCTGCTTGAGCGGGGCCATTGGACTAGATGGTCCAATGCTCCAGAGGTCCCTTCCAAGCTTGACCATTCTGTGTGTCTAACAACTTCTAACAGAACGGGATAAGCAGCGTTATTCCTTTGCAGTTTTGTTGGACAGGTCAGAATATCTTGTGTTTGTAGAGCCTGTGCTTGTAGAGAAGAGCCTGCTCACTAGTCCTTTTGGTCTTTCATCCTCTTGTGACTTGTGTGTCTGACCGATTGATGATTCCCACTGGTTCAGTGCCTCTTGTCGGGCCCTGGCCCTCCAGGCTGTATTCCCTCAAGGAGACAGGTGGGAATGTCAGATCCTTAGGGCTTTCCATCCTGGGGGAGGAGGCAAAGGGTCTGCCCACTACATCCACTTTGGCGATAAATAAACTCAGCCTGTTGGGCTGCTGGAAGCCTTTGTTCCGTAGAGTGCAGGAGTGCTGAGAAGTGGACGTCTTTGAAGTTATAATCCAGAGAATTGTAGGGGAAAAACAAGTTTAGTGAATAAGGAAGAAGAGATTGATGGAAGGGGCAGAACTTGTTACATGTTTGAAGCATTAATGGAGTGGAGGAGAAATAAATGTATCTGTGGAGAGGATATAGACGCTGAACAGCAGAAATCTGCAGGGGTGCTGAGCACAAGTACCTGCCCAGAGGTTGCATCCCGTGCTGTTTAGTGAGCACTTGCTACTCCAAGATGAGCCTGTGTTGTTTTGGCAGCCCGAAAACTGCAGCAGAAGCGTGCCCTTCTCTTGGAAGAAGAAGGGGAAGAGGATGAGATGGTAAAACAGGCACCTGATATGAGCCTGCAGTCCAGCGTCATCATCGAAGGAATTGAGTACAAGATTGAGAGGCTAAATGGAAGGAGCACCCAGGCCCCAGCAGCTCGGTAAGACAGACCGCTCGCTCTGTGCACCCCTGGGTTCGTGAGTGGCATGAACATGAGTGATGTTGGGGGAAGAGGGCTGCACGGCAGCTCCTCTTGCAGGCAGAAATGAGCAGCAGGCAGTTGGCCCCAGCTCTCTCCTCAGAACAACAGCTCCTTCCGTTCTGCTCTGGACATGGCCAGCGCTGGATAAGCTCTGATGCTGAACCTACCCCAGCTTTGCTTTTTCAGGCTTTTGTTGCCTGGTTCTGCTGGGCTTGTTCTCCAGGTTGCCTTGAAGTTGTTGCCTTATTCTTGCCTATATAGCTGGGGAATGAGAACTCAGATCTCAGATAAAAATATAGTTGTGGTAGATAAAAGCCGAAGCTACAGCTTTTGGACTTACCCTTGTTTGACTCTCTTCTGAGTCTACGAAACAGTTTCATTGTCAGTCCTGCAGTAGCTGAAAATGCTCATCCTGTCATTTTGAGTCATATATTTTGATATGCCTAAATCATATGAATATTTTTTTCACACTAGAACAGAAATTGAAATTAAAGCAACATGAATTTGAACAGTAAAAGTAAGGGCTTAAATTCATGATAACCATACTGACTGCCAGCTGTGCTGCAGCACGTGTCTCTGACCTGTGGAAAGAGGTGCTGTGGGTTTGTATGGTCTTTCATTCCAGGTGCACCTGGCTAGTATCTGCATGTGCCTCCACTGCACAGTGCAGATGGTAACTGAGTTCAGCTGATCCGGCGTGTGCAGTTACATGAGTGTAAATGCTCAAAGTGTCCTGCAATTGTGCATGGAGCGACAACACTGAGAATCAGTGCCATGGGATCGCTCGGGATTGCCCTTACCCCAAGCTTGCCTTCATTTGCAACCCCTGAGCAGCATCTTTTGTTAACAATTATGCAGATCCGGCACTGACAAAGGAGGAGCAGGAGCAGACAGGCTGCCAGCTGTGGGGAGCAAAGCTGGGAGTGTGGGAGAACTGGCCAGCAAGTGCAGAGCATTTAGTGTGTGTGTGTGTGAGTGCAAGGGGCAGGGCTGACCCCTAAACAAAGAAAATGAATTCTGAGGTAGAAAGGCAGAACTTGAGATGCATGAGGCCAACAAGGGAAACAGTAGTGAAATACTGTAAGTTGAGCAAAAACTCAAGTCAAGAACCATGTCTTCAAACGGAACTAGTTGTTGATTCCTGGGGCTTGGATCTGTTCTGAATTTTCCCTGGTTTGGCAGTCTCTGGTACCATTAACTCACATGCTGTTTTCCTCTAGACTCTCCGAAGCCAGTGAGAACAGCAGCTCACAGAGGAATTCACTGGAAGAGGGAATTAAGGGAGAACACAGAACCAACTCTGTGTCTGGGTAGGTGGACCAGCAATGTCCTTTGCCTAAGAACTGCCAGGTGAAGCAGCAGCTTCTGTTTTTCAGCAGATATGGGGAATGAAAGGAAGGATTTAGTGGAAAAGAGAAAACTGCTTGGAACCATCTTTATAGGAGTAACTGGCCTGTGTTCTGTGTCCTTCTTCCCTCTTCCCAAGTGATGTCCTTGAACCTGGATGTGGTAGAGGACAGTTGATTGGGAGTGGTGGTCATCACCCGTTATCTTGAGAAGAACAGGCAGATAGAGTGGTGAGGGACCAGGTCAGCCTCTCCCTCACAGCCTCCCTCTCTCCGCAGGTTGAGTCCAGTGTATCTTGGAGCAGGAGATCCAGTGGCGCCTGTGAGGACAGCCAAAGCTGAGCGGCGGCACCAAGAGCGGCTGCGAATGCAGAGTCCCGAGCTCCTGAGCGGCCAGGAGAAGGAGCTTTCTCCGGCAGAGCGCCGCGCTCTGGAGGCAGAGAAACGAGCAATGTGGAGGGCAGCACGGTGAGACACAAGGATCTCCCCTGTTCTCTTCAGTAGGCTAGTTCAGGAAGCAGGGAGCTGCTGTCTGTCTTTGAGAATCAGGGAACATACCTGTCTTAGGAAGATGGCAGGTTAGAGGAGGACGTTGCTTCTATTCAAAAAGGGCAAAGCACCTGCTGCCTGGCTGAGCTCATCTGCGTCTGACACGTCCAGGACTGAGTCTCTGTCTTCTGTTTCAGCAGTGCTTGCACTGTCATGAGGACAATGGAGTTTTCTAAAAAATGTGACTCAAACACACTTATACTCACCACTTACACAGTGGTGAATATATCCATTTCCTCTTGGCACAGAGCTCCTCACCTCTTTTGTAGCATGTGACGGTGATTTTTAGTGAAGCTGCAACACAACAGATTGAAAAATGAAAAAGGGAATGAGCATTTCTTATACTTGGGGTTGCTAGGCTGGAAAACTTGCTGAATCCAAGAAGTTAGTGAGACTTGGGTAATTTTATCCAGCTGCTTCATCAGCTACAAACACATAATTAAACAGTTGTCTTGGGAGAGAGGATTCCCTACGTCAGAACTTAAGACTAGAAGCTAGTCCAGGCCTTTACTGCATCACAAAATTTCTTTCAAAAAGTGGTCAAGCTACTCCTAAAACTACTTAGTTTTCTTCCCCGAGTGTTCTGTAGGAAGCTATTAAGAGAGTAAACTGAAAGCTTTTGAATTTGAACGAGACCTTCAGAGCAACAGGGCTGGTGGAGACTGGTCCTTGCTGCCCTGTCAGATCAGACCCTGTCCTAAGTTAGGTCGGATTGTCCCGGTTGTGACCACCCTCTAGTCCCAGTGTTTGTGCCCAGACAGGGATGGTGATGGTGCTGTCTTCTCCTGAGCAGGTTCTGAGGATGAAGAAATGAGAGTTGACAAATTTTGTAGAGCTCTGAGAGCATAAAGCGCCCTGTTGTTATTTGGAGGTCATAAAATACATCAGTTTATGGTTGATTTAGAGCTGGATTGAACAGATGTTGCCCATACCAGAGCTCTTGCCCTTCAGGAAAAGAATTTTTGCTGTGCTCCAGCACCTTTGTCTTGAAAGAGGCCCCAGCCGAATCCATGTCTCGGATGGAAGATTTTGGGAAGCTGCCTGAATTTCCCTGCGCTGCCCTGTGGGGTCAGAAAACTGAGCGCTGGGAAGCCTCTCTGTTGTAGGAAACTTGAATTTAGGAAAGATTTGAGTTCCTTCTTAGTGCATGCTTAATACACCTTTGAAATCCACCCTGCTTTTTCAGGTAGCATCTTTTACAAATGAAGTTTAGTATTTTCATGTAAAGCAAAGACTCTCTTTCCTATTTTTCATAGGACATGTAATGTTTTTGTATAATTTACAGTGTTTTTTTTGAATAGAATAGATATAAAGCAGCCTAGAGGGAAAATCTAACTCAAAAACTGGGGAAAAAAATAGTGCCAATACTTATTTGACAAGCTGAATGATTACTATTATGTAAACTATGGTTTTCCTGAGAGCTCACACAGAACCAATGACCAAAGTGTTATTTGAGGAACAGCCCTTTCACAAAACCTTGATAAGCAGAAAAGAATCTGTGACCTGTTCTTGCTGGGACAGAGGCACCGTCCTTGCATGACAGGGCTAGTGTGTGCTCACCAAGCATTACTCAGGAGAGGCAGGGCTGAGGCTGGGATGACCAGACTCCGATCCTTACCTGTAGTTCCTTGTGGCCTTGGGCGGATCACCCTGTCTCCTAGAGGCACCGTATCTCATGAGATGACTGTAATAGCACTTCTGTGTCTCACAGGGAAGCTATGAGCATACGCTCATAAAAGCTCAAGTTCAACATGATACTAAGCACCACGTCAGCAGGAGTCACGTCCAGCCTAAATGGATCTGAAGAACCTTTTAGCAGCACCTAAAGAAATGCTGCTTTGTTGTATCTGCCCTAATGAAACAGAAGTTGATTTGCAGGCAGAGCACTCCAGAAGACAACAGGACTGCGCTTTGAGAGATAATAGACTGGAGGTTTTGTTTAAGATATAGAATGGAAGACCCTCACATTGCCCATAATGCAGACCTCTGAAAGCAAAGGAGCTGTGATGACATGCTGTGTGTCCAGCATGTGCACCAATTGCCTCCAGAATCTGCGCTCTTCCGAGAGCTCTGCTATTGCCCCCAGAGAAAGCAACTTCTGATGCTGGAAAATATTGCAGCAGTTTTTGTGTTAGCGTGACTGACTCTTGTGACAACACCACACACCTGCCTGTCGTTCGGGATGAGCCGGGCATCTGCTGAGGCTCCCTAGGACACAGCAAAGTTTGGGGTTGCGCTGTTGGCAGGATTAGGGAGTGCTGAGCGCAGGGTTGTGTCTGCATGCCAGGCCCTCCAAGGTGCTGCGTTTTCTCAGAGAAGGGGCTTGGGGAGGGCTAACGCCTTCCCTCTTGTGACATCGGCAGGAATCAAGGGGTCACCGCCGTGATAGCTCCTTTCTGTTGGCCGAGGGCGGGCGCTCGAGCTCAGCGTGTCTGGGCTGTCCCCTGCCCGTGTCTCCCGGCGTGGGTCCTTCCTCCTCAGACCTGCCCCAGCTCAGCAGGCGCAGGGACGCGCAGGGCAGCCAGGGCTCAGCTCTCCGTTCACAGACCCCAAGCAGTAGCTCGTGTGAGGGAGGACTGGGTTGCCCTGCGTCTGGTGCTGCAGCTTCACTAACCTGTGCTTTCCCTAAGTGCATGCCATGGCCTTTACTTCCTAATCTTCCACCTTCTGGTTTTTGCCTTTCCCTGGTCTGGGTGACCTCCTTCGTCTGCATGTTCTGGGGCTTCCCTTTCGTGTGCTCCGTGCCCTGCCCGGCCACGTGCAGCCCCCTCCCACCCCGCGTGCTCTGCTGGGACCCGTGCGTTGGGACCCGTGCTCTGAGCACGCACTACTGCTGGCATTTGTGCCGTGGGAGGAGCAGGACCGAGAGGGTAAGGGCACCGATCCAGACGGGACAGCAAGAGTCTACGAAGGGCCGTATGCCCAACGTGCAAATGCACTACAGCAATGCAGTTCTCAGTTGCCTGTGTCCCAGGTCCTTGGCAAATACAGCCCCCTCCTGCTGCCGTGGTCCATTTTACATCCCTTTTTCCCATGGTCAAGAATGGTGCATGCTAACAGGCAGCCACAAACAGAGGTATGCAGATGTGCCCTAACTGCTCTCCAAATGCATGTGCACACCCAGATGATCCTGCCTCATACCCAAGTGAGCTTCACACGTGCACCCATACGTAATTCTTTGCAACTGCCTGCTGGGCTCTTTCTGTTGGCCGCCTGGGCCCTTCCTGTTCATCATCCCCAGCTCTCAAGGAGTCAGTCCCTAGATGCTGAGGCTCTAAAGGCTGTCGCTTCTGGCCTGTCATCTCAGATTGCCTTCTGGAGACTCCTGCTTCTGCAGCAGTGGATGTTGGATCAGATCAGATATAGGAGACTGTTTTAAACAAGGCTACCTCTCTATGAGACGCATACTTTTTCTCGCCGGGGTATGTTCCTGTTCTGTTTCTTTCTTTCCCTGCGCTAGTCTTCTATGATGTTCATCACCACCATCTCCTTTTCCCCTTTCTCCTCCTCTTCCTCCTCCTTCTCTTTCTCCCCCTCCTCCTCAGATCCTCAGCTCTTGAAGACAGTATTAAACAGTACGAGCAGGACCTGGCCAGGAGGTTGTACCAGTCCCGACAGCGGGCAGCTGCTGCCGGGGCCAGGCCAGCTCAGATGCCTAGTCCAAGGCAGAGTCACGTCTCGAGAACCGCGGGGTCAGGAGGCCAATCCAGGTGTGCACAGCCCCCCCGCCAGCTGCATGTTCCACGGCCCCCTGCGTCCCCGCTCCCGGACGCGTCCTCACACGGCTGGGAAGCGATCCGAGTGTGGTGGTCAGTGCTCGTTTTGTTGAGGGGCCGCAGCCGGCAGCCCCTCGATGCGAGTGACGTGGAGGGGTGCTGGGCCTTGGCAAGCAGGTACCTCCAGAGAGCTGAGCCCGCCTTGTCTTAGGTAGCTCATTCTCTCCTCATGGCAGAAGAGTGTTGAGACACAACGCCCTGAGAGCATGGAGGAGGCAAAAGCCCAAGAAAACTGTCCTCCTCATTTGAGCCCAGGCGGTTCACCTTCCTCCTAACCTGGGTTGCTCTCCCGTCTCGTAGGACACCTCCAGAAAGGCCTCCAGCTTCTCAGTGGGTTGGTGTTTAGCTCCAGGTTTTGGGCACTGTGTGTTTCAGGGCACTAATGTCTGATGGCAGCAAGACAAGCTGTTCTTTCCTGCTGTGAAAATGTGCCTCCCTCGAGCAGCCAAGGGGCCACTGTGCTAATCTCACCTTTCTGCGCTCAGCCTCTTGTCCGTGGACTGTGCCTGGCACAGAAGAGGGCACTGGCTCTTACAGTGATGTGTCATTTATGCTTCTCTCCTCCCCTTCTTCTTGAGGCAGGATGAAGTCACTTGAACAGGACGCTCTTAAAGCCCAAATGGTTATTGCTAAATCCAAGGAGGGCAAAAAGCGCAGCACTCTGGAGCAGCTGGCAGAGTCACCTTCACCTGCTCCTACACCGTCACCAACGCCGCTTGAAGGTACCGTGTCCCTGTCTCTGAGGAGTGAACCTTGTTGCTTGTCTAGTTAAGCTGCTCTCTTGTGATTGAAAACAGACCAGTTGGAAGTTCCCTCGTTCTGCCTAGACTGGAAGTTCCTTTTGGTATATGACAACTCTCAGCATAGGAGATAGTCCTGACCTATAGAAACGAGATTTAAACATCTGAGATACTGTTCCAAGGCAGGAAGGAGGCACTTGTGCTGAGGAGGCAGTCTCTCCTGAGCATAGTCTTCTATTACACTTAAATGTTGCTGAATGACAGGGAAGTGTTGTGTGTAATGCGGCCGTTCACTAACTAGAGCTTTCACATCTTCTTTTGCAGACTGCAGTCCCAGGAATGTCACTTCTCCAGGAAGGCTGGTATGAGATGCTTCTGCTTACTTTTGTCATTTTGCCTGTAATCTTGGGATTTGTCAGTCACTGACCTGGGGCATGGATCATACATCTGGCTCACAGGATCCCTACATATATACTTTACATAGGTCTGTCTACATGATGTGCAAAATGATGAGGGCATCTTGCTTGGGACTCTGCCATACCCACTGCTAGAAGCATCCCCATTTAACAACTGAGTTTTAGTGTTTCGTTTCTATTCCCTTGTCTTATTACTCCACCCTTTCTTCTCAATCCTTTTCCTCCATCTCTGCATTCAGAAAGCCTTTCATTCCAGGGA
Organism: Nothoprocta pentlandii; assembly: GCA_013398315.1. Taxonomy (NCBI): domain Eukaryota; kingdom Metazoa; phylum Chordata; class Aves; order Tinamiformes; family Tinamidae; genus Nothoprocta; species Nothoprocta pentlandii. Next base: position 86,775 of record VZSG01001112.1, on the reverse strand, counting down.
CTTCACCTGCTTGCTGTCTTCATGGTATAAAACTGAGAATTTCAGCTGCAATCAGCATCTTACTTTTCTAGACACTATATAAATGCAAAAGGATTGTTGGAGACAGCTTCAAAAATTAGTAGGACAGACAAATAGAAGATTGGAAACAGCTGCACAGAGGGGACACAGCTTTGCCTAAGATCACACCGTGGAACCAACTGTGGACTGAAATCCTGGCTATGCTAAATCTGTCAGAAATATTGTCCCTGTTTTTCCCATGAGGATAGGCTCGTTACCTATCTTGGTGTGCAGTTTGCTGGAGCACATAATGCCTTCTGTGCAACCTGGTGCCCCTGTCCTGCTGCCAGAAAAGATAAAAGACAATGTCCCAGAGATGCTTCGTGTTCAGCGACTGTATCCAGGCACACCTTGGCACTAACTGAGAGTGACATTCTGCCTCTGCTTTTGTCTCTGTGTAAATCACTCTGCTTGCTGCTGTTTTCCATCTGTTCCTCTCCCCTTACTCTTCTCTATTTCCTCTCTCGCTGTCCTTTCTAGTCCCTGTCCGAAAAGAAGTTTGACTACCGGGAGTTTGCTGCCATTCCTTCTTCCAAACCCGTTTACGAAATCCAGGTATAAACTGCATGCTGAATTCCTGCCAGCCACTACATCGGTTAGAGCCTGATTTGATGGTAGTGCCTGCAAATGCAGCGAGGACCTAGCAGCGAAGGTGGACCTCTTGAAGTCCTCCTTGGAGGCCCTGTCGGTGTGGGAGGCAATGATGGCCAGCCGTGCTATGTAGTTCAGTTATTCCTGAAGGCTTCATTCAAGTGGGATTGTGATAAAATTGATCCAGATGGTTTTAAAACTGACAGAGCCTTTGCAAATATAAAGCAGCTTCATCTTCACCTTTCAGCATCATTTCTCAGTGCTTTTAAGGTCACCACGCTTGGACATGATGCAAGCCCATGGCAACTCTGGCAAACTTCTACAGGCAGTCGAATGATTCTGAAACATATTAAAGTGAAAAATGAGAATTAAAAGGGGGAAAAATCTACCAGACTGCCAACAAGTTGCAAATTGGAGCAAGTTTAGTTTTAAACCTGCTAAAGAAAGAGCTGTGCTGACAACTCCAGTTGTTTTAACTCTGCTGTAGATGAATTATGAGTAGTTGTGTGAGGAGAGCACTCACACAGCTGTGGGACAAGCACCTTGGCCAGGTTCTTTTGGGAAAAACTCGTTTCATTTCATGAACAGCATTTAAGGTGCTGCTCATTCCTGTGATAAACCTCTTATTTGTCTGGGTCTGTCATTAACTGATTGCATTTGTGACAGTGGATCTGAGCAGACGCTATGCATTCATAATACTTTTTTTTTTTCCTTTTTAACTGTGAAGACAATGAAGTGGTAATGTTAGATACCTGGGGCCACGTTTGTGTTTTGCATGGAGAGCCAGCAGCTTTGCCGTGTTAGGCTTTAACCTGCTTCAGCTCCTCAGCAGTACATGCCGAAATCATCACTGTCCCCTGTGCTCTGCTCTCTGCTCCTCGTGAAGAGCGTGGCTCTTACCGTGCCACTGCTTTATTTCTAAGGGACTAAATGGTCTGAGATCATCTCCCCTTCTTTGCCTTGCTGGTTTGTACAAAATAGGCGAAGTTTATTTGGAAATGTTTGTGTCTTGACTTCTCACAGCTGTGAAACTTCTGCAGTGCTTTCCATATAAGCCCACAGAGCCCTCATCTTTTATCCTGCACTTAAAGATTACCCTTGAGCTGAGTAAGGAGAAGATACCAAACAAACAGATGTTGCTCAGTAGTGACCAGAACTTTCTAAATAGTTTGGCATTATTAGGTTTGGATGCTGAGGTCTTCTGAAATCCTGTCCCTGTATCTGTATAGCTCAGAGAAGCGTTTAGCTCCTCAGCATAAATACTGTGTGCAAACCTGGATGGTACAAGAAATAAATGCAGTCATTGTTGTGGTAATCAGAGGACCTTAATAGAGTAGTTTGACCTGCCACAAGAACTTGGGACATTTATGCCTGTCCCCACAGTAGTGCTGATTCTGAAGCCACCTCAAGTTTATGACCATGACCAAAGTTGTTGTTTAATGGTGTTAAAACTCTGATCTGATGGACTACAGACAGCTGTGGTTGTTGGGAATAGTCTTCAGTTTGTGAAGGCTTCCAAGTTAGCAGAAATTGGTGGAGTTTCCTAATTACCACTTCAGCCTTCTCTGCAAAACTGTCTCTTAAGATGTCGTCTCTCTGGTAGGCTCTAAGTGCATGTGAGTTCTCTAGGCACCCAAATACTGAAAATGCACCAGTCTGTGAGGCTAGACCTGGAAACTGCACGTGCAGAACTAGGATCCAGGACTGTCAAAGAAGTGTGGAGTTCTCATGTCCCGGCTCTCATGTTTCTGCTCCCTTTCTTCTTTATGCTTGTTGCTTTTCCTGCCCCTTCCTTCATGTACCCTCCCTGGCCACCCAAAAGCACCAGGGGGACAACTCTGCTGGGCTGCAGTTCGAGCAGCAGGCTGCCTGACTTGACCTTCAAGGCTCAATGTGCTGTCCTGCGCGTTGCCCGGGTGTGCGCCGCAGCTGCGGTGTCACCAGAGCTCTGAGGGCGAAGGTTCCCTCTAGCATGGTGGGAGGCTGGAGGCCGGGCAATCGCCTGGCACTGCTGTTACGGATGCAGACGCTCATTTGTTTTGCTCTTTTCCAGTCACCTGATGCAGCTGATGATCACAGATACGCAGACGACAGAAATAACTCAGGTAAGTTGATGGCCAAGCAACCACGTGCTTCCCATAGCGGTTCTGGAGGGTCCCGGCTCCCCTTTGCCTGCCCGTGGAATCAGCAATGAGGACACCAGTTTCTTGCTGCTTGAGGCAATGTCGTTTTTTCCCCTTTTCTAGAATGACCGCTCCAAACTTGCACACTGAGTTCTGGGTAGGATTTCCGCATTGTGCGTTCAGTGGTGACTAACTTGCTGGCGTGCTGTGTGACGAGCATGTCTTCTTCCTTCCTGCTTTTTGTTCTGGAGCAAAGAGTGGGCAGAAAGAGTGGTGGGAGGACTTGGCCTCTGGCATCCACATTAGGTGAACAACACATGTTGCGCAGAGCCCTGCCGCAGGCAGGCAGATCCTTTGCTCTAGCAGAGGGTAATGGAAGATAAATTGCCCCTGGTTTAGGACTTCAGAGCGTTTGGATGCTTGAGTGCCCGGGAGCTTTGCTAAGCCTGACCTCGTGAACCTGTGTGGCAGGGAGCCTAAATGAACAGTATTGAAATCTTTGCTCAGGCCGTGCTGGCTGCTGTGTCTTTATGTCTCCAAGTATAATAATACAAGCAGCTCAGACTGCCTCCTGCTTCTCTCTGGGTGGTTGTTACCGTTGCGTGGAGCTCAGCAGGGCCTGCTCCTTAATGGTAGTTTCATTTCTCTCAACAACCAATGCTGGTTTTTTTCTGCCTGTCTCATGGCAGCTATTCCCCCCACACACCTTTAATGTGTACAAGAAACAGTTTCTCTCGGTTTTGTCTTGGTAAATGTCCTTGGTAAAGGCTGCGCTCCAGACAGGAGATCCTTGTGTTGGCCATTCCTAGCAGGAGGTACCACAGCCCATTTTCATGTGAATAGTGTCACGTCCACCTGTCTGTGTGTTTGTCTCAGCCATGGGTTTCTTTTCTGAGATGTCTGGGTTTCTTTTCTGAGATGGCCTGTTCAGTCAGTCTGCATAACCAGGGAATGTGGAAACATCAGGAATGAATCAGCCCCTGCACAGGGACTTCAGACCTCACTGTTGCCTATCATCCATCAGTCCTCAAAGAGAATAAAAGTCACTCTCAGATGGTAAAAATAAAAAGACCACGATGTTCTATTAAGCACTTTTGACCTAGTCCATAGGCTAGGTAAACCTTAGACACCCCTATTTGAGGCTGTGATGTGTGAGGCACCAAAAGACATGCATTTTGTCCAAAATTCAGATAAGGGGTTGAGATGCAGCCAGGCTATTTTGATATAGGACAAGGCTTTCAAGTTTCAACCCTTCCCACCCCCAAGTACCAGGGTCATGGGCAGCTCCCGGCACCTCAAGCACCAGTTTCTACAGAGCTAGGTCCAGGTATCATCCTTCATAGTGGCCAGGGTACAAAGTTCTGCTCTGTGCCACAGCTAATCAGATGTAAATTAAGTCATTACAACACGTGTTAGAGTCTGCACCACAGACCGTTGTGTCCCCATCCCTTTAATAACGCTAAATGTGAATTAATGTTTCCTGAATTGTACAGCTTGTCCTGTATATGCTTGCTAAGCTTTGAGGGATTCAGGGCTCCTATTGAGCACTTCCCTTGTGTGTGACTTTAATATAGCTTTAATACTGTCTAATTGTTAAAATTGTTGTGACATTCCTACTCGGAATCCCTTTACCACATCAGGGTTTTAATCAAAATTGTCCCTGATGATGAAACTTTGGCTTTTGGCCACAGGGTAAACTCATGAGCAGTCCTCACCTTTTTGTTAGAAAACTGCTATAACAGAAACTCCAAGGATATCTTGCTGCTCGCTACAGGGAGGTATTAGCGTAAAGCACCCCTGGATTTGCCATCTTATTTTAAGGATGTTCTATTTTATATGCAGTTAGGATTACATTACTTTTACATTACATTAGGATTACCTTACTAATTACATTAGTTTACTGAGCTCGAGTTTCATCCAATAACATAAGAAGAGAGCTTAGTAGATCCAGGCTAGCCCAGTATTTGTGTCTGGCATTAGTCTGGGGATGCCAAGAACAGAGCATACAAGATTAGCAAATAGTGGTTCTTTCCAGAACACTGCCTGAGACTACAGCAGTTTGTCTTACAGCACTTTTAAACCTCAAGCTGTTAATTCCAGAGTTCATTTGTTCACTGCTTTCTTGAATCTGTATACATTTACAGTAAATTCCAAAGGCCTTGTTATTGCCAAGTCAGCTCTGTAAAATCCTAATGAACTTCTGTGGTAATGTTCGTTTGTCTGCCCAGATGCACGACTTGGAACCGCTGGCACCTTCACTTCTGTCACTCATTACATACCAAACATGGACTGTGCTACACATAACAAATTGCTCTAAAACAGAAGAGTTTCTTCCTACACCTTTTCTGTGTTTTAATTACTTATTAATCTGCGGAGAGCCATGCTATCTTTTCCCATGGCAGCCTGTTTTTGTTAGGAGCTTTAGCTGAGGAACGTGAAGGTTCTCTGCAACGTCCAGGTGCTGCTTTGGGATCCCGCTGCCCTGCATGTTTGCCACTTCCAGTGGGTTTCAGAGGCATGCCCACCCTCGCTGAAAACTGTCTTCATCTCCCCCATCCCAGATCTGTTTTTATCTGCATGTCCACGTATGCCTTTCTTTTCTACTGGTTTGCCTTGTCTGGAAGTCAGTCGTCGTCTTATCCATCTTAGTGTCCTTTCAAGATGCCAGATTTGTCATCTACGTTCATGTGGTCCTGAGGTCTTTTCAAACAACCGGTTACACTACAGGAGCAATCGTGGGCTATAGCAAATACTCCTGCCTGGGTCCTGTAATGAGGGAGGCGTTTTGGAGTCTGGTTCTAGCTCGGAAGGAGGGCCCCCATGTACAACTCAGCAGACTGCACCTCTGCTCAGATATATCTTCAGAGATGGTTTTTTATTGGAGATTCTGTATTAAATTTAAAAAATGTGGAGAAGAGCTTCTGAGGAGCCAATTGGTGTTTGAGGAGAAAAAAAAAAGTGTGATTTTAATGGAGCTTTTTCCTTCTTGCCTTCTTTAATGGATACTTGGTTCCAAGTATCTCACAGGCATCGCTCAGGTCAAACTGCTGCAAGTGGTAGATGTTCCAGGCACTTGTCAGAGCTCCTGGGACAAGTCGCACTCGTTCTTTTCGGGAAGGCAAAAGCCCCTGTAACCGCAGGGTATTTCAGCAGCCGTACACGTGCCCACAGGGCCTGATACAGAGCTAACAGAGGGGCTGCCCTGACAGAGTGTCCTGTTTTGGTGAGTTCCGTAGACACAAGTGAAGTTCAGAATGTACAAAGAAAGATTTAGCTGTATAACTTGCACACGAAGCGAGGCCGAGGCGCTTGCACCTCTTCGGCTACCCATACCGTGCAGCTGCTCACGTTGCCTTCAGTGCTCGGTGCTCAGTACCAGCGCTCGGAGCACGAGGAGGCGCCTGGGGCCTGTCAGGATCCCTGGTTTTCCTAAGGCCTGGCACTTCCCGAGTGTAGCCGGAGTGCTGGGGAGAGAAGTCTTCTCAGGCACGTGAATTCCTTCTCAAAATCCATAACATCAGTACATGCACTACACCTGAAAACACCAGCACAGGATTGGCTTAAATGCCATCTTAACCTTAAAGATTTGGGTGTTGTATTTGAGGCAACGCAGGGTTTTACCTCTGCGCCTAGTTCTGCTGCATCAGCTCTGCACCTCACTAGCACTTTCTGCTAAAACCTGAACCTTTTGTGTCCACACAGTTCTCCAGGAGCAGGACGGGCAGCAAGAGGACGAGGACATGTTACTAACACACGATTCACCAACACCAGCCGCGTCGGCCCTTGAAGAAATGGCCCTGTACAGCAGCAAGCGCAAACTGCGACACAGCCGGCGCAGCCTGGAGGCTGCTGTCCCCACGTAGAGGACCTGCGGCACCTGGCCAGTGGGACGGCCCCGCACGGGGCTCCTGGGCTCCCTGCGCTCTGGGGACAGCGCGGGACGGCCCCGCAGCCGCCTCCTGCGCGCCGGGGGAGCATCTCGGTTAACTAACTTCCTTCAAGGCTGTGAAGCGCCCTCTTTCCTCGCCCCGAAGCACAGCGGGGCACGTCCTAAGCCAAGTGGGACAACACTAGACTTACGGAAGGCCAACGGAGAGGAGGCGTGGGCAGGACGGCGGGAGCTGCAGTTCGGTAGCCTGTAAATATTATGTGTGTGGGGGGGGGTAGGACGGGGAGAGCAGACGTGTGAGAGTGTGGGCGCTCCGGGGGTTGTTTCCTCAGCTTGGATTTTTGATGATTACTAGGGGAGCTTCTGTTCTGGTGTGGATTTGAAGGGAGTTCCAGCCTGTACTGCTATTTAATTTCCGGTCTTTTGCCAAGAGGCGCCTCCTTCCACCTCCCGCACCCAGCATCACCTCCGTGTCTCCCGGGAGCAAGTGGAAGTCGGTAGCTTTGAGGCAAAGGAAAAAACCAACCAAACCAGTGAAGTGCCTCCCTCTGACGCTGACAGCCGTGTGCTCAGGAAGAGCCTGAGGAGCAGGAGCTGCTGCCGGCTCCAGGAAGCACCGGCTCCCTTCCACTTACCTCTGCGAGCAGCCCTGGCCGCCCGGGAGCTGCTCTTTGGGAGACGGGCACCGAGAGGCGCCCGTGACCACGTGTCCCGCGAGGTGTTGGCCACTCGACACGGTGCCGCGCGCGCGCCAGGGGAAGCGGGTCTGTCTTCTGTCAGCATCACGACCGAGTTGGTGATCCGGGGCGGAAAGAGGAACAAGCTGAAAAGCCGTAGTGAGAAAATAGCAGTGTGCATGTGTGACAGCAATAGGGGACAGCATAGTTGGGTGTTAGGATATGGTGGCAGAGGTAGGAGGTGTAAAGAGCAGATAAGGTAGTGGGGTAGGATTCAGAAAATGGGGGAAAGGTAGATGATGTTGCTGGGGTTAAGTTAGGAGTAATGGGGTCTTACAGGTAGGAGGACACTCATGGGTGGATCCACTGCACTGCCCGCCAGCACCGAGGCGAGACGCGGCACGGAGGAGGCAGGGAGCCCTGCGGAGGACGGGTCTGGCCTCTGCCCACAATAACTGCACAGCCCGGCTCGCCCTGCCCGCACACGGGCTTTGTGCAGTGTCTTGCCATGCAGAACAGGGCGAATACATGCTTGCCCGTGCAAGAAAAATAGGGGAGCAGGGGTGTGAGTTGGTGTTTTCCTTCGTGAAACAAGGCCTTAGAACAGATTCGGTTTGGAGGGAATTTTGCAAAATGTGGAGGAGACGGACACTGCTTATAGCTCTGTTCTGAAATCGGTCTCTCCTGCTCTACTGCCCACTACTGAAGTAAATGTCCTTTTTACTGTTATTTTTTAATGCCTCCAACAGAAGAGAGAAGGGCAAATGGCCTTGGCAGGAGCCTGACCTGCCTACCCTGATGCACCGGTGCTCTCTGCTGAAGCCTCCAGCAGCAAGACCAGAGCTGCACCCGAGGCCTCGCAGTGACTGGATGTGGCTCGGCAGTGGCAGGCACTTCTGCTTGTGTATTTGCTGAATGACTGGATGCAGTTCGTTTAGTTGGGAATCTCCCTTCACGCCAAAATCCAGTGGATCATTTTAACTGACTTTGTATGTTTTAATTTTTGCAGGGCTTTGAAGGGGGAATTCTGATAATCTCAAGCTGCAGCTATGGCTGCTTCCATCATCAGCAAGTTGAGCTTTCCTTTTTAAATCTAATTTTAGCATTTGCTTTTTAACAAGAGCAATTTTGGAAACAATCCTGGATTGGTTTTGGTGACTAACTTGTGATTTTTCTTTCCTTTCCCTTTGCGGTACCTGGTGCCAGGCTCTGGGTTCTCTCCCATTCTCTCCTGAGAGACTCTGAGGGAAAATTAGCGCATCAAGACTGTAACTAGTGAAATTTGTACAACCAAAGAAATCTATTTTGTGGTTCAAGGATAATAAAGTTTACTTTACATTTTAGAGCCTGTAGTTAATGCAGTTTGCCCTGTGTGAGCGTCTGCGGTTTCTACACCAGCACTCTGGTCCTGACTATCAGTCAACCTATAATCTAGCAAACATACCAGTGAATTTTACTGGTTCTGTGTGCAATAATAAATAATCACATAAATTAGTGCTAGCTCCAGGAATATCAGCATGAGCTTGTGCTACTTGGGCAGCCCTATCTGAAAGTCCTGTAGTGCATCTGCTGTTCATCTCCTTTTTTTTTTTTTTTGAAGCTAAAATTAAACTATGGAATCCGTGTAGGGAGGAGGACCCAAAACGGTAATTACTGTGCGCATATTCACTCAGTGTGAAAAGGACTCTGTATTTTGGAAGCAAAGATTCATTGGTCTGGGCAGATAGATTTTTGCTCCTGCAGTTGCTGCTGATACTCTGCAGAAGCCATAGAGTGAGGAAAGGAAACGGGGGCAAACGGGAGGTGACACACGCAGGCAGCAGTGGCTTCAGCACCACGTGTGTCGCTTACAGCCTGCTCCGTGGCCTGCAAGAGAGGGCGCAAATTTGGGAATGACCAAATTCATCCTTTCCATAGGAGACACCGCTAGGACAAGTCCTGGCAGTAGCTGCAGCGAGCCCTCCGTCAGCAGGAGGGTTCCGAGCGTCGCATGGGGCCGAGGGCTGCGGTGCTCAAGGTGCCCGGGCTCTGCCAGCGGAGGCAGGAGGCCGCGGCCTCGCTGCCCGGCACCACCGGCGAGGTCGGGCGCGGGGCTGCGCGGGCTCAGCGCTTCACCACATAGCGCGGGACGGGGCTAAAAGCTTTCATCCAGGGCCATCCATGCACCAGAAGAGTCAGTTACTTGCTATCAAAATGCATCTGCTTTAAGTACAACAAATGCAAGACAAATGTGTAAGTTCCTAAATATGTAAGGCAAATGTGTAAGTTCATGAAGGGAGAATGTAGGGAGGAAGGAGCCAAGCTCTTCTCAGTGGTGGCCAGTGCCAGGACAAGGGGCAGTGGCTGCAAACTGCAACACGGGCAGTTCCATCTCCATGTGAGGAGGAACTTCTTCACTGTGAGGGTGACAGAGCCCTGGCCCAGGCTGCCCAGGGCGGTTGTGGAGTCTCCTTCTCTGGAGGTCTCCAAACCCACCTGGATGCCGCCCTGTGCCCCGTGCTCTGGGTGTCCATGCTGGAGCAGGAAGGTTGGACTAGGTGATCTCTAGAGGTCCCTTCCAACCTCGAACACTGTGATTCTGTGAAGACATGGCACCTTTAAAACCCAACACGTATATACGTTACCTGTTCACCAGGGCTCAAATAAAAAAGCAGGGCAAACAACCAGTATTCCAAGGGACTGAGCGACCCGCTCCGATGCACGCTGAGCGGGCAGTGCTGCTGGCTCTCAGTGATGAAGGAGACGTTGGCCGCCCGTGACCCGCAGCGGGGCGTGCTGCCCACCAAGCCCTGTGCCACCACCGCTAAGCCCAACGCTGTGGCTTTCCAAGGGATATTTATCACAAGCACATTATTTGAAGGAAATGAGAAAACAAAATCAGCAGCGTGTCAATTTTGGAAGAATTTCAATTTTGCAAACAGTTGCTTTTCGTAGCTGCAATGATTCAAGAGTCCCTACTAGATAGATGTAATTAGCATTTTAAAATATATTTGCTGTATTTTAATCACCATCTTTATTAAAACGGGGGCTAAGGATAAGCAAAAATTGGGGCTAAATATGCTAGCCACAAACAGAAATAACAGAAGTCTGAGTAAGATTCAGTTCCTACTCAATTACAATTTAGTTCCTACAATTAAGACACCTAAAATTGATCTCTAGGTTTAACTGTTTAAAGTTATCCTAGTGTTATGGGAGACACCCAACTCCCATGGAGACATACTTAAATTTGTGTCTGAAATTGAAGCTTTATATCCGTGCTTCAAGAAAAAAAATATATATGAGTCCAGAAAGGAGGCACCAGTACAGATTAGGGCTCAACCTGCTGGAGAGCAGCTCCACAGAGAGGGACCTGGGAGTCCTGTTGACACCAAGTTAACCATGAGTCAGCAGTGTGCCCTCGTGGCCAAGAAGGCCAATGGGATCCTGG
>VZSG01001112.1:43787-60954 GCA_013398315.1 Nothoprocta pentlandii | reverse complement strand
AGCACGGCCTCCCCAGACTGGATCCCATGTCCTCTCCACAGAGCAGAGCCCGTGTCCCCTCCCAGCACGGCCTCCCCAGAGCAGAGCCCGTGTCTCCTTCCAGCACGGCCTCCCCAGACTGGATCCCATGTCCTCTTCCTAGAGCAGAGCCGTATCCCCTCCCAGCATAGCCTCCCCAGACTGGATCCCATGTCCTCTCCACCGAACAGAGCCCATGTCCCCGCCCAGCATGGCCTCCCCAGAGCGGAGCCTGTGTCCCCTCCCAGCACGGCCTCCCCAGAGCGGAGACCATGTCCCCTTCTAGCACGGCCTCCCCAGACTGGATCCCATGTCCTCTCCACAGAGCAGAGCCTGTGCCCCCTCCCCAGAGTGGATCCCATGTCCCCTCCCCAAAGTGGATCTTGTGTCTCCTCCCTAGAGCAGAGCCCATGTCCCCTTCCCAGAGCAGAGCCTGTGCCCCCTCCCCAGAGCGAACCCCATGTCCTCTCCCCAGAGTGGATCGTCCTCTCCCCAGAGCTAACCCCATGTCCTCTCCCCAGAGTAGACCCCATGTCCTCTCCTCAGAGTGGATCCCGTGTCCTCTCCCCAGAGCGGATCCCATGTCCTCTCCCCAGAGCGGATCCCGTGTCTCCTCTCCAGAGTAGACCCCATGTCCTCTCCCCAGAATGGATCCCGTGTCTCCTCCCCAGAGCAGACCCCATGTCCTCTCCCCAGAGCGGATCCCATGTCCCCTCTCCAGAGCAGACCCCATGTCCTCTCCCCAGAGTGGATCCCGTGTCTCCTCTCCAGAGCAGACCCCGTGTCCTCTCCCCAGAATGGATCCCGTGTCTCCTCCCCAGAGCAGACCCCGTGTCCTCTCCCCAGAGCGGATCCCGTGTCTCCTCTCCAGAGCAGACCCCATGTCCTCTCCCCAGAGCGGATCCCGTGTCTTCTCCCCAGAGTGAACCCCATGTTCTCTCCCCAAAGTGGACCCCATGTCCCCTCTCCAGAGCAGACCCCGTGTCCCCTCCCAGCACAGTCTCCCCAGCGCGGAGCCCGTGTCCTGCGGAGCCCACAGAGGCCAGGCGGGGACGTGCGGCCGGCTCTGCCCCGTCGCCAGCGCTGAGCCAGTGCTGCTGGGCTGCTCGGCCGGCCAGGCCCGAGCTGGTCCGACAGGCTCCACGCAGACGGGAAGGGAGAGGCAGCCTGCGGCTCAGGAATGTGCAGCCCTTATCTTTGGCTCCCCTGCAATCCTGGGGAGGGAATAACTCTCCGGAGTTTGCCTTTCTCTCGCTCTTACTCACCCTCTGCCCTGGGTGGAGCTTGATTCTGCTGGCTCGGAGGTGCCTGTGAATCAGGCTGCGGGCACGTCCAGGGGAGCCCAGGGGAGCCGAGAGCCGGAGAGCACGACCCGCCACCTGCCCTGGCTCGCCAGGGAAGGTAAGAGACACGCAGCCCCTCGTGCGCCCCGAGCAGCGGCGCGCGCGCCCCGTCCTGCCCCGGCACAGGGCTGGCTGTGCCGCGTGCGGGGCAGGGGCTCGCGAGCGGCGCCAGGCAGAGGCGGCTGGTGACGGGGAAGGCTCCAGCAGCAGCAGGAGCTGCTGGCCGTGCCACGACCGCCGGGGTGGCACTGGGAGGCCCCGCAGGAAGTGGCAGCGGCAAGGGTGGAGGGCGCGGGTTGCAGCAGAGGTGGCACCGCCATGGCTGGAGAGGGAAGGGACTTGTCCACCCTCATCAGGCGGAGCAGAACCGCTCCGTGAGCACTTCACCAAACCTCTGTGCTATCCTCTTTGGAAGAAAAAGCGAGGAGTGGGCATTTCCTAGCATATCCCTGTCCTTGGAAGGAGATCGGGCAGCCTGACCCCGTTTCCCAGGTTGGAGCTGAGTTGGCCTCCTCCTGCTGTAGGAAACACGGTAGGGGCGGCTGCTCAGGACGCTCAGAGGACCTCCCTGGTGGTAGGTCTGGAATGGCCAGCGCGGGAGGTAGGCAAGACAGCAGAAATGGCTCCTGTGGCCCACTGCGCCTCTGCTTGCGCTGACCTCGCTCCACATGCTTGGGTGTGTTGCTGCCTGCTGCCATGGCCTGCAAGCAGCGACACACACCTTCGTGCACGTACATGCAGAGGCACAGGCAGCTGCGCAAGGACACATGCATGCACAGACACACGCGCACGCACTCGCTAGCTTTTTTCCACAGATACAAGCCTGCCGGACAGAGCTGAGGTTCGGTGTGTGCACAGAGGGGAAGGGGAAAGCCTGGTGTTCCTGGCACTCTAGATTGATTAAGGTCAACAGAGTTCAACCACGGCTTTTGTCTGGCCTGAGGAGCCAGGTTCTCAGTTTTCTAAAACAGTTAGGAGTGGAGAAGCTCCTTGGAGATGACCAGTGCCTATCCTGGCATTCTTCTGATGAAAACATTTAATTCAGGAAAATTGCAGTAAGCTTCTCCGTGATAAAGGCCAAAGATAAATGAGTAACAATTCTAATCAGCAGGGTAGTGACAAATACACTGCAAGACACTGCTGGCCCCAGACTGCTCTGCACAGCTTGCAGTAATATGTGTATTCATTGGAGAGGCAGTAAAATAGCAAGCAGATAAAAAAAACCCTAGCATACCTTCCCCATCTTCACCATTACAGGTCTACAGAAGAGCTTCAGTGTGGGGAAAGAAAGATTTTTTTTCTATGTACTCCTCTTTATCCGAGGTGCTTTAGAGAGTTGTATGGGAGAGGCTAAGAACTATATTTGCTGTCACCCGGCAGGGGAAATGGTGATATTTGATGGAAAAACAGAAGTTGCAATCACTGCGTGCTTGTAGGGGAAATTGCTTGTCAAAGGGAGAAACAGGGAGACGTCGCACACCGCAGTCTGGTATCTGGTATGACTGTGCCAGTGCACAGGGCAGAGGCACCTCTCTTCTACAGCTCAATTTTCACATGGTCACAACTTTGCAAGCAGCTAAAATCCACCTCAGAATCCTGTGGAATTGCACTTCTTTGTATTTATGGGTAAATGGAATGCTTTTGAACTGTTTAACAGACCCCATTTGGCAGGATTAGCCTGCCCTAATGAATGAGCTTCATGAGTGGATTTCTACAGTCTAAGTTGGTAGGGGGAGTGGAGCAGAAGGCCAAGGGCAGCATGCAGTGAGGAATCCCCTTGTGCAAATCATACCTTACTCTGGTGGACCTTTCCTTGCAATTTTGTTATGGACTTCTTTGTCTTTGTTCTTTATAAACATAAATGCAAATGCAGGCGATTGACTGAAATAGGGGAAGCGTTGCCTGAGTGTTGCTGTCTCTTTGGGTAACCTGCTTTCGGTAGAGGCCTGTTTGCATGCAGAATCTCATTTCCCCAGCTTTGTGACAGTGAGCAGAAAGTGGCTAGCTGTAAACATGAGGTTTTCCCTAGTGGCTGTCTGCATTTTGGATTTACACATGCCACAGCAAACTCTTTATTGCATAAGGCAGTTAAGATTGACATGCTGTCTCAACAACCACTTCACAAGGAAAATTACGACATGTAATTTTTCGGCTACTTTTCTCTTCCTCTGGCCTGTAGGAAGATCTTTGGACATTCTAAATGTCTGGCTAATTTCCTGATTCTCCAGCAGAATTTTTTGCGGATCCTTCGCACTGACTCAAAAGCGGAGGTGAGCAGGAGTGGAGCTGGGGTTCTCACTTGCTCACCAGCCTCCCAGTTCTGCTCCAATTCCTGCCTCTGGCACTCAGCACATTCACTGTTCCCCTTGGACCATGAAGAGTTTATTTTGCCAGTTCACAGGGTGAGCTGGCAAATGCATGTAATATAGAACATAAAATTTCAATCTAGGGATATTCAATGAATGAACTGATTAAATGAATTTAAACAGTTTCTCATCTGATGACCATGACTTCAGACAGAATGAAACTCCTAGACTATAGCAGGCAGTTATATCCTCTTTTAAATTGTGTCTGTGATTTGTGCAAAACCATCTAGTGTGAAGAATGGGACTGTCTTCCCTCAGATGCTCTAATTTAGGGCGGTCACTAGAGGCTGGTCAGATGACCAGAAGGGAAAGCTGTGCATTGTTTACATGGCATTCTAACAGGAAAAGCAAATGTTGTATTTTCATCTTCCAAACAGAAGTTTTAATGGTAACACACAAGGATTTTGAGCCTAGGTACAGTTCAAGAACAGAGAACACAGACTTCAGCAGGAAGTACAGAAAGAAAGATCAAAAGGGGAAAAGTAATTGTGAGAACTTAGCAGACACAGCGTGGCCAAGAAAGAGCCTCATTCAAAACAACAGCCACAGCTCCCTAGACTTTGGGGAATGTGTCTGAGCCCTGCTTGAAACAACACCTATAGGAAGGTGCTGTAGTCTCTCGGGTGGTCCAGCATCCTTTGGCAGAGCTCTGGTACAATCTGCAGTGCCAAGTGTTGTGGTTAATCGGGAAATTCTGGGGTATGCTGCTGAGCTGACAGTGCTACATACACATGGCTGTGAGACTGGCAAGCAAGAGGCCTTAAACTGAGAGAGATTTTATCAACAGAAATTAAATCCTTAATAGAGAAAGCTAGAATGTGTAGGAAGAGCTTCCAGAAGAAGAAATGAATGTAGCTGTCAGAATTAATGCAGGCTATTCAGCAAGCTGCAGCAGGGCTAGAAAGCACTAGCAGGCTCCCTATCACACAGAGTACAGTTAAAAGCCCCCCTTAAACCCTAGCACAGCATTTTCTTGAGTGCAACCGAGATTTTCCATCCCATGTTTTTCCTCTTATCATCACAATGTCTGTCCAAATAGCTTTACTTTCAGCATTGCTGTTGTCTCCTAAAGTCAAGAGAATACTAGCCAACTGTTCTCATTTTTTTTTTCTCACCATTTCTCATTTCTCACCATTTTTTTTTTCTAAGTCATTGGTTTACAAACTCTGGTGATTCCATAAATTTTGGAAAACTGAAGATTTTTCACAGGCCACCATAAAGAGATGTATGGAACATTGTTTAACAGGGCTACGCGGACCATTTGTGGCCCATTTACTCCCACCCACTGGACTGCACAGTGGAAATGACTGCTTTACATTTTTCTCCAGGACATGCGCCTCTTTCTGCTTCTCACATCACTTTGAGTTTGGTGCTCACGCGCATTCACGCACAGGGAGTTTGTGGCTGTGTGTGCAGCACAGCAGGCTAAATTAACCCTTCTGTTGTCACCCGTCTCCTCTTGCTGCCGTCCTGCTCAATGAACAGGCGCTTGAGCTCAGCAAACCACGCATGTATTTGCACATGAGCATGGGGGTCTCCGGCAGAGACCGTCGTTGACGACAGGGTTTACGCGGCCCTTGCTGCATCTCGGGCAGCTCCCTCCGCTGCTGCCCAGAGCGCCGCGAAGGTCTCGGCTTTTGGGAGTGTCTGGAAGCAGCGAAGCAGGTCCAGCCAGGGAGCGATCACTTGAGAGAGGCAGGCTGGGAACTCGCTGTGCCGGCAAAACACGTCACAACAAGCACCGGAGTCAGCACTGCGCAGGAAGATAGAGACAGCCGGAGGTGCTGAGACATCAGCAGGGGCTGGCAGCAAGCAGCAGCAGATGAGAGGAGAAGGAAACACTGAGCTCATTTTGCTTAAACTGAAAAAACAGAGACCGTCAACTTGAAGGCAGATCACACTTGATTCACACCTGGGATGGAGGAGAATTAAGAGAAATGAAGGTCCTCTTCCTTTTTTTTTAGTATTAAAGAGAGCAATTCTCATTGGTTTGATAGCTTTTGTCGATCACAAAACTAAATGCTTGAGATTAATATCAAACCAAATAAAGTCACTCCCAGTTGCACCAATCTGGACAAGCCTCACGCCAAGCCTGAGGGAAATTTCCCTAGGAGACTCCCTACTCAGAAAAAGCTCTTGGCAATTGCACAGTGATAGATTCATTCTCTTTTCTCTCCTATTTCTCCCTGCTAGTGTTTTTTTGCCTGAGTAGAGCAGTGATTTTGTTGGTAGCCCTTGTACACTGGTGCAGTGGTGTGGTGGCAACCGAGTCTCTTTGGAAGAGCCCAAGTAGATGGGTGAGAGAGACCTTCGCTGCCAAGAGACTTCACTTCTCATCAGCCCAGTGTATCGGCCTTCATCTCCTACTTGTTAAGTTTTCAACAAGCTCCTTCCTTCTCTCTCCTTTATCCACTGCCCCTAAGCATGGGAGGAGTTGCCTGTAAACAGCTACAAAGCTGCCTTCTTTTTGTTCTTCTTCAGCTTCCTCCCGAACAAAACCAGCTGTCCCATTTTAACATGCTACAAATAACGTCTAAGGAGCTAATGTACTGAATGCTTGTTTCTTTATACATTCCTGCCAGTATCTGTCTGTGTTCACTATATTCTTATATTCTACTTAGAGGACACATATTCTACTTGGAGGACACATCTGTAGTTTTTTGTAGTTTTGCCTGTTCAGTTCCTAATAAGATACTATTCTGATTTATGACTGGTTCATTCCGAACTTAAAATTTTTGAGCCTGCTTTTATGACATGACTGTTTAGGATGCAATGACAAATAATTCCAACAGTCTTCTAGAACAGGTGGAGAGAGGGCCCTGTGAATCACTGTTTTTCTTTGTCCTCACTCTATGAAATACCAGTTCTGAATGACTACAAAATCAGGAGGATGGTAAATGCAAAATATTGTATCGTTTGTATAACAGCGATGGAAACCAGTGTGGTAACTGGTCTGAAATGATAAGTGAAGGGTGGTCTGCAATTTCTCTAAAAATAGGTTCCCAGATTCTTTGTCCTGATCCATGTGCTCTTCACGGTGCAGCATGACATGCCCCGTCAGATCTATTCTCTCTCTGCCGATGCCAGGTACTTCACACGTCTTTCGGGTGATGTTTCTCCTACACTTCTCTTTATGCTGGCAAACTCTATCAAAAAGTTTGTTCATTGAATCACCCTTTAGCTGCAGTACAGTGGCTATCGCTCGCTTAATTGCACCTCTAATTGTATGCACAATGCTAAATTTGTACATATCCCAGTTGTTCCTCTTTAGCCCCCCCAGATAATTTTTCTCTTTCATTCATTTAGCATTTCTAATACAGTCTTCATTATGAGACCTTCTGAAGTAAAAACCCAATTTGATAATTGCTGGTACCTCCTGTGACACAATGGTGTCATGACTCTTGATTAGAGTCTCTTACTGTAACTGTAACCAAACCAGCCAGGCTGCTTTCCTGCAGCCTAACTCCACGGTTTCAGAAAAACTAATTGGTGGTCCCTGGGGACAGTTCAGTAACAGCAGGACTAAAAGCAAAAATCAAAGCATAATAATGCTGTCTTGTACATAACAGGATTCTCTTTACTCCAAAGTAGTAAAAAAGCAACTAACAATTGGGCAAAAAGTACTATCAAGAAGGAACAGAGTATCAAACATTACACTGCTCTATATTAATGCATGTTTCACCTTCATCTTGCATTCCAGCCCCACCATCTCAAAGCAGGATATAGTAGGAGTGAAACAAATTCAGAGGCAAAAATAGACTAGAGGATCATCAATAGTATTTGATGTTTCCATATCTGTATGGATATGTTGTTTCCATATCAATATGGAAACTGTCCATATTTTAACAGTGTCCATATAAGAAACAAAAGGAGGTTAGAGTCTTCCATCTAGAAAGGAGATACTTGACAGGGATGTATAAAATGAGGAGCAATACATATAGATTCTTCGTTTCAAAGCACGAAACACAGAAGAAGGAGCAGATTCAAAAGAAAGGGAGACTCTGTAGCTCTCTCTTGCTGAAGAAGAAATTGTCTTTCATTTATGACAGGGAAAGTGTAGGGCAGTTACTGTGGATCACTCCGCTTGTGTCCCCGAGCTTACCTTGCTAATTTGATGCTGAATCCATACACAGCCAATTGTTAGCTGGTTGAATATAATAAAATCATTTTAGTGGATAGAAATGCATTACTCTCAAAAGGCCTTTGACAAGATCTCTCACAGAGATTATTGAAAATAAGTAGTAATAATCATAACTCTGGAGAATTTTGGAAAGTTAACCAGGCTAGCTGAAAGGTGAGTGCAATGAAAATGAAACCATGTGCTGCCAGTGCAAAATAATTTATACAAAGGAAAATACTGATCTACTTGTATGGCTTGTGGGATTGCGCTAAATATTTTAAAAATCAAGGGCATTTATCCTGTCAATTCCGATCAAGGGCATTTATCCTGTGCTAAAGTCTTGATAGGAAAGAATCACATTTCCCTCCAAAAATTGATCTAGTATTTAATTATCACAACTGTAAAAATCAGCCATATTATCCACCTGGATTTCAATTCGAGTCTGTTCCTCTCATTCTTGTGATAATCATCTTGTTTCTCAAAATTACAGTGAAAATATTGAACACTTTTTATCAAAATAAAGCAGCCAATGGTATCTTATCTATAGAGATTGCTCTTAAGTATAAAGAAATGGTATAGTACGTGGAAGACTGCAGGGAAGAATGCCTGGCTGTCATGGTTAAGGGCAATATCAAGATTAGATTTGTTTGAAGCATATCAGAAAGAAAATAAATCCCAGCAATGACAGTGACCCATTTCTAGATAGAGTAATTACACTTCTAACAAAGAAAAGGTAAATTGTGTAATGTATGATGCACATCCTGTTAGGAAACAGTATAGTATAAAATGATGGTACATCAGGCTAAAAAAGTCAGGAGGATGGATCCGGTCAAATGGTCAGAGTCAGTTATTTTATCTTTTCTGGTCATTAGCAGTACAAGTTAATTTTACCGAGACTTTTATTTGTTAATCCCAGTTTGCTAGTCACAGTCACATTGTCCAGGGACAGGAAACAAGCCTCACAAATAGAAAAATCTATTAAGTTTCTCATGGAGGAAGTTAAGAACAGATTTACATTGCACTTGAAAAGACAAAAATATCTGATATAGGGTTTTTTTTTCTGTTTTGCTGAGAGAGGTGCTGTAACTGCTAATATCTGAAGTTAGCTTAAATTGACTTTGTTAAAAGATGCATTTTCACTGCATTAAGGTAAAGGAGAATGAAGTAGCTTGCTAGGAAAATGGTTGACTCACAGCTGTCTGGCATTTTTCAAACAAAATATAACTTTCTAAGACATATGCTTACATATAGTTCCTGGGGCAGATGTTATTGCCTATGTGTAAAAGGGATGGAGTGTCCACGCTGAAGGATTTACTGCCTCTGTCCTTTGTATCTGCACGTCCCTTCTCTGCTCTGCTCTACCGGCCAGGCTTGTGCTCAGCAGGGTTGTCTGCTGCATGCTAATCATGCCTATTGTTACTCCATGTATGTAGTAAAATCAAAATGATAATGAGATTTCATATTGCAGGACTCATGTTTTGAGATTATCTTGAACAGAGCACAAAAAGTTGTTAAAGCAAAACAATGCTTCATAAAACGTTGTACGACGATGGCGGGACTCATCAGCCCTAATGTAGGTGTCTACTTTAGTATGAGGTAAATACTTCCTTGACTTTGTTCCCTACGTTTTTTGTAGTTGCAGTAGGAACATCCCAGACATTCATGGGACTGTGCTGGAGATGCCTCATGTGGGACTGATCTGTCCTACTGTGGAAGCAGGGCAAAAAGTACAAGTTGTACTTTCAAAATACAACTGGAAAAGTAAAAAACTGCCTCCAGTTTATTTATCAAATGACTGTATCATCAAAATATCATCGGGGAGTGAAATTCTGGAACCACTTCCTGGGTAGGTGCTGGTAAATGATCTTTAAAGTTTCATGAGGGATCTTGATAGAAGGGAATGTATGACAGGATAAAGGTAGTCTAGGAATTGGAGATTAAGCACTGAAGCTTTGGAAATGTTAGTGTGCCCAGGAGAAGGACTGAGAAAACCCAGCCAAATACAAGCATCTGTGCTGGAATGTGAATCTCATCTTGTTCTCCATCAGCTATGAGGGGAATACAGGGCAATTACTTTGCATGTAAACATTTTGGACACTTCCATTTAGCCAGTGAATCCTAACCCGTGGTGAGCAATCCGGGTTCATGAACAGAGGTGTCTGGAGTCATGTTCGGTGCCTTAGGGTAACGCAAACATGGCACATGTGGCACAAGCCCCATGATAGGGACACTGCTCTGCACCAGCAGCTGGAGGCCAGTCAGGACACCTGAGGGCATCCCAAATGACACTGAGTACCTGCATGCAGACACCTGCATTGCTCCCCAACAGTTTATTTGCACTTGATTTATTTTAATTTATCCAAGGCTTCGGGGTAGAAGAGATGCTGATAGAGGTTAGAGGAAACTGGAGGGTTTCTTTTATTTTTCTCTGAGACAACGTAATCAGACAGCTCTAGTGATGGGACATCTAGTGGCATCTGCCAGCATGCTTAGTGCTCTTAAAGAACTATTCAGGTCCCTTATTGGTGTGTTCAGCTCATAAATTTAGGCTTACAATAACTGCTGGACTGGATGACAGGAAAGGTGTTTTCCCAGGTCATCCTGGCCGGGCTCAATAAGAGCGCGTGGCTCTCTTGTACCGTGTTAGGGTACTGCTATTTCTGGGATGTTTTCCCTGAAGCTGCAGCTGCTGAAGGTGTGAAGGACTTTGGTGGTTAGCTTCATCTTTCCTGTTTCTTTCTAGTTGTACATTGTAGTTTTTATGGCTTTGGGGCTTTGGTACTAAGGGTTAATTTTTTTCAGTGCTTGTCATGTGAACGGAAAGAGGGAAGTTTCATGGATACTTTTGAACTGTTTGGGGGATACTTTGGCCAGGTGGTTGTCCACAAGTGCAGAACCTGGAATAGATCATTTATATGGACTCTTCTCCTTTAGAATCATAGAATGTTTAAGGTTGGAAGGGACCTCAGAGGTCATCTAGTCCAACCCCCCTGCCCACACAGGGTCAGGGTTTAGTCCTATGAAATTCAGTTCCTGCATCATAATTGGCATACAGAATATCTCATTACCCTCTATAAAGGTCCCTGAGAGAGACATGATGGTGCCACATATCATTCTTTTCTAGTGGCTTCATTTTTTGCTAGTTTCCCCACAACTTGTATCATTTTGTAAACTGTGACTAGCAAATAAAATAAAAGTCTTCATTAAATTAAATAAACCTGTAAATAAATAAATGTCTCTATTAAAAGCAGGCTTCCATATCTATGTGGTATACTCTCAGTCTGTGACTCAGTTTCTTTGACTGATATAGTAGGTCAAATTTCCACAAATCAACCTTTTTTTTTTTTTTTTTCCTGTGAATGAAAACTAAAAAAGATCAAATTTGCCAGTAAATGTCAAGAAAGGAGGCAATCACCTTCTTCTTCTCCTGTCTTAGATGCTACCGTGACCTTGCAGAAAAATGCAGACATCATTCAAGAATATCAATAAATAGTGTGTGCCCCAATCTTCATCTCAGGAGGTTTAACCGTTCATTGTTCAGTGAGCTCCCGCTAAAGGAGCCAAAGAATAGAAACAAAGAGCTGCCATCTAACTTTAATGAGGATCTTGACCACTGAAGCAAGTGCAGGTCCACAAGGGTTACCCGTTTCATAGAGTTCTCTCCCAAACTTTGTTCCTTTTGCAAAAATATTTCCTTCATTTTGCAAGGCCTCCTTTGTGACAACTATCACAGGTTTAAGAGAGAATAAGGACTTAGTTGCACTCAGATGCCCTTCCCTGGCACTCTGGAATGCCCAGCACAAACAAATACAGAATACCCTGGCGTCAAAAAGTAACAAGGTACTACTGCATGTTTAGTAATATTGCTGCATATTTAGTGATAGTCTTCTCTAAGGCATGTGTGATAAAATGTGATAAATTATACATGACACATATTGAATGTCTCAAAATACGTTAAAAGAGATGTAGAGATAATAGTTTAGAACACATTTTAGAAATCTCCATATGACAAATAAATATTAGCTATAACACTATGTTATATTTTTATCTAATTTGTAGGGGAGCTATTCATCAAATGATGGATTATTTGACCAAGAACTAGACACCTTTCCTTGCACTTGGCAGCTTACCATCAGATTTGAACCAGTAGCTCTGAATTCTGCCAGCTTCAGATAACTGTTCCAGCAGTTCTGACTTAAGAAAAAAATACATTAACTAAATGGAATACAATCTAGATAAACTCTACAAGATGGGCTTTAGTAGAGGTGTCCTTGCAAAGACTGCAAATGCATGGAATCCAAAAGCTGAGGTCACTACTGTACTCCACAGCGAATTGGCATTCCCAGCAGCTACCTTCTTTGCTTGCGCTTGTTCTTTACTGACCTGAGATGTGCTCACACTCTTTCCCCAGTCTGCCACTTTGCCACTTTGTGCATCTCTTGTCATGCAAAATGTTGAGTATCTGCATTGCAGATGGCAGCATACGAGGAGGGAGATTACTGGGACCAAGCCAGAGATGTACTTGGGCTTTTCACAGGATTTTCCTCAACTTTTAGGGCCGCAAGTAGCACAATGAAAATAGACCTATAGGAGGTAGGACCAGACCATAAAAATAACCATAACAATGATACAGATAAAGAAAAAGCATTTTTAATGCAAGATAAGAATTAATCCACCTATTATATCCTTGCTGCAAATCGTGGAATTAAAAAATTCTACAATATGAAGAAAACATACAAAATACGTCACATCACCTTACTCATTATTTAAATATTTTACTAGATTTATAAATGCTAACAGCCACTCCCTTTGTAGAAAGCACTCTAGATCAGTACATTCAAAGGAAAATGCAATATAGAATCAATCTGAGCATTGTAGGCCACTTACCTGTTTCCGTAAAAAAATTTTGACCCTACCGTGTCCCTTTGGGAGAGGAAATCAGCTATCCGTGTGCTTGAGTGAAGCAACAGATAAACAGATCTGTGTTTCTGGAACTTTTTCTCCTGAGATCCAGGAACTGCAGCCTCTCAACTCTTGGGTTGATTTTGAAATCAATCTATACTCTTTCCACAGGGCTGTAATCTTTATCTACACAATCACACAACCATTTGCTCGCTAGATTATTTATAGTCTCCAGACTTAAAATCCGTATCAGCAGACCATCAGTTTTCCCTTTTGCGTGAATGTGAAGCCTGGACACTTGTTCTGCTGCTGACTTACCGAGCAGATCTATCACAAGTGCAAAAAAGACCATATGTTTTTAAAAGTAGGTAATTCCGCAAATTGCCCCAGTGCTTTCACTCCCCAGAACCCTATTCAGTAAGTTATTTTTCTGCAAAGAGATGCAGAATATTTAAGAGATTTTTCAAATGAAAGTGCTGCTTAGCTACCACCTAAGCTTTTCCTATGCAGAATTGTGTGTGAAGTGAGTGCAGGGCATGCACAGTGAGCCGGGGGCTGCAGGCAGCGCTGAAGTTGCTGCTGCTGCTTCCACGCGCCGTCCTTGCAGCCACGCCGCCAACGTGGAGCTTCCATGCGGCGCAGGCCTGGCGCTACCGGCGTCCAAAGCCGGTGCACACCGCGTTCACTTCACCCTGCGGCGCAGAGCAAGCTGCTCCGAGCAAGCCCTTGGAAATTCAGAAAATGGAGCAGGACATCCTCAGAGCTTCCCTGAACTACCTGCATGGGATCTGTTCGGGAAGGTCAAAGTAAATGAAAGCTACCCAAAGAACTGTGAGCAAGCTGGAGGATTTCCTCACACATGGTCTCAGGGGACTTACCTGGGAACTCGGCAAGGGAGAATTCATTTTTACAGCTTTCCTGCACGGCCTTGCTACCAGCAGAAAGCTCCAAGACGCTAAGGTAGCTGTTCAGTTTGTTGTACCCACTTTTTAGTGACTTGTCTTCATATCCTCGCAACACACGAGTTAGCTGACGGTCGTATGGTTGCCGGAACATCATTTCTCGTACCGTTTCACAGGGCTCAGCTATGTGTGTCCATCTGGGAGGCATTTAAAGCCACCCGGGGGAGAGCTCTGCCCCTTGGGGCTGCGGAGGCCGCTGCAGCCGCTGCAGCCTCCCCGGAGGCCCCGCAGGCCGGGCGGCCTCGGCCGGGCGCCGCAGCGCGTCCTGCCCTTCCTGAGGTCTTCTCAGCACCGACTTCTAAGCACAAGGAGCGTCTCGCGCACGCCGCCGCGTCTCCGCGCTCCGTTCTCGGGAGCCCAGGAGGGTGACAGTGCAGGTTCTGCAGCCTCCCTCGTCAGCTGCGGGATGGCTGTTGCTCCGGCGCCTGGCGGAATCCAGTTCAGGTGTTCGCTCCTCCTCTCGGCCTGTTTTCCCGGTGCAGGTGACGCCCGGAGAGCGGCTCTCCCCGCCCTGGGCCCTGCCTGCCACCGCCTTCCCCGTGGAGGCTGCTTCCCCGTGGAGGCCGCGTTGGGCCTCGCTGAGGGACAGCCCGGCCGGGCAGTGCACAGGCCGATGGCCACGCTGCCGACGCGGTGTCCCGGCCAGCCGGAGGCCATGGCACGGCCCAGCACGCGCGGGATCAAGGCGCCCGCAGGCCAGCAGCGCTCCTGAGCACACAGGCCGCAAAATGGCAGCCGGCAGCGCCCGCTCCGGCGGCACCGCTGGAGGGACCCAGGGCCCCTTCCCCAAGGGAAGCCGTGTCCCCCCGGGGCCTGTCCCGCCAACCCGGGTCACCACACGGGCAGCCCCGTCAGCTCTGCGTTTGCTTGCCCCTTGTGGCCTGGGAAAAAGCATGGAATGCTTTACCATGGAAGAGGAATACTTGACCTTGTCATTGCACTTGTGTCTTCACTGGTAATAATTTTCCTGCTTATTCATTAATATATTGATTACCGCAAATCCATAGGAAACATAAGTGCCTCCTCATTCCCCTGCATTGTAAGAACCACTCACTCCCCCTTGGGAGTTTGAGGCAATCTTTTTTGTTGGCTATGTAAAATATACAACGTAAATAAAAACCCTTTGAACTCTCCCATTTCTTCAAGGCGCAGTGAGAACTTCACAGGACATGGCTTCTCTCCACAAGAGATCTGCTGACTGGCCTGCAGTAATCTGTTCTGCTGCTTTCCAGCCCAAAAGGTGGTCTTGCACCCAGACTGCACGTCAGGAAGTGCTTTGTACACAAGTTTGGATACGCATGTGCCATGAATCCATGCACTCCTCTCACATAAAGCCTCCAGCGAAATAACGCCTGAGATCTGCAGTACGCAGTCATCCTGCACCTGGGTCTCACTTGAGAAAACTGCCCAAAATTTCTTCTCCCAGAGCACAGCTATGGGTCTCTTGACACCTGCTTGCCCCAGGCACCTCCATTACCTCCTCTCAGGCCTATGGAGATACCTAGCTGCCTTTTGAATCCTTCTAAAATTTTAATATTTAAAGCATCCTGTAGCAAGGAGTTCTGCAGTGTAAGTTCAATTGAGAAAAGTATTTCCCGATATTCGATTTTAATCTACTACCTGCTAATTTTTTTTGATGGCCTTTTGGTTCTTGTATTGGAGGAGAAAATGGACAGAGGCTCCTTGGTTGTGTTTAATAGTCTTCTTCAGGCTAAGGAGTCATAGTTCAGATATGTAGTAGTGCTTTTGAAATGTGAGGAACCAGACTCCTTTATCCACAACATGTTCAGTTTGTGAGTTCCACCTGAATTTATGTAGTGGCATAAGTTTCTCTATTCCTTACCTAATGATACTTAGCATTACCTAATATTTTTCCTTTAAAAATGTCCATTCCTTCTTGATTTATAATAGTATCAATATAATTATATTAAATTAATATAAAATTAACATTGCTCGATCATTTTATTTTTATCAGCAGTAAAATCCCTCTGCTGTTCTTATTGCCCAGTTTATATTACAAAGTTCTTGCTTTTTTTGTGGAGTTAGTTCTCACCTTTAGTGTTCTCAGCAAGCTAGAACTATCAATAGTTCACCACTATCATGACCATTCATCCCGTATTTGAGTATGTTGAACAGCACAGGTTCCAGCACAAGCTGTGGGACTGCATGGGACATGGTAACAACTACAATAAGCGTGAAATTCCAGTGAGATGTTCTGGGTAAGAACTTTGCACTAGCAAAGCATAGAAAATAAGCTAAGAAAAGAAAAACTGAGGTTGTTCTTACATAAAATATTAATGATCTCATTAGTTCAATGTTTTGTCTCTTTTTCTGTAATATCATTCAGGAAGAATGTTAAACTAGGAAAAGGTCTCAGAAAATATCCAAGAATGACTTGACCTAAGGTAGCATTTCCTGAAAATGAAAGGCTAGAGACACTTCCGAAACAGTTAAGAACAGGTACAAAGATGACTTGAACACACCAAAAACAAATGTATAGAGTGGACTGCTTGTTTTCTAAGACAAAAAGAATAAGAATTAGCAGTGGGGGGACAAAGCTAGGTAATTCAGACTGCAAACAAGAAACATATATAAACTGCAGAGGCAATTATCCATTGCAGCACTTCACACAGGTACCTGTTGGATTCAGCTATGTTCATTTTAAGGCCATATTTTTCTCTGTTGTCTGATGCAGCTCTACCAGGATTTATAATTTGAAATTGGTGTCACTTGTGAAATTCTGTGACAAGTCTTAGCCAGATAATCAGATAGGGAAGTCCACTGAACTTCACCTCCAGACTACTTTGACTTTATTTTTGAAGTGATTAATGAGAGCAACAGTGTGGACCTGCAGTCTCGTTTCTTCTTAACACATCCCTTTTATTTTGGGAGCAGAAGTCTCCTCTGCACTGGATGACAATGACAGTTAACAGCCACTTCCATCCACTGTACTCAGCCTCTATTGAGAGGATTTTGCATTAATGGTGATGCTTGGTTTGCCATGCCATGCTCCGTTTGGGCTATAAGGAGCCCTGTGCTGGATGTCAGTGATGGGGCCTTAGGAAAAGTGTGTTAGAGCACTGATGTTAATTGAGGGCCAGGAACCCAAGAGCTTTGAAGCATTTCACAGGTCAGATGGGTATTAGTACATGAGTTGCATTTGTGCCATGACAAGCATTTCTTCCCCAAAATGGTTAAAATCATTTAAACTACAGATAAGTAGTTTACAGATAAGTAGTTTGGACGACAAGTTGACCATGAGGCAGCAGTGTGCCCTGGTGGCCAAGAAGGCCAACGGGATCCTGGGGTGCATTAAGAAGAGCGTCTCCAGCAGGTCAAGGGAGGTGATCATCCCCCTGTACACAGCCCTGGTGAGGCCACATCTGGAGTAGTGTGTCCAGTTCTGGGCTCCCCAGTACAAGAGGGATGTGGAGCTGCTGGAGAGAGTCCAACGCA
>VZSG01001112.1:19141-43477 GCA_013398315.1 Nothoprocta pentlandii | reverse complement strand
CTTTAAAACCCGCTTGGATGCAGCCCTGTGCCACGTGCTCTAGGTGACCCTGCGTGTGCAGGGGGGTTGGACTCGATGACCTCTGAGGTCCCTTCCAACCTCAAGCATTCTATGATTCTATGATTCTATGATAAGTAACTAATATTGAGCTTGGCTATCTGTAGCGTAAAAGAGAAAGCTGAATATTCTGTTAAATGCATCATCCTCATTCATCACTATATTGCCCAGTTTGAGTCATTCCTTATTTTGCCTGAAAACACTTAGCTATGTTAATGCCTTGTGTTTGCCATCTCTGCTTAATTAAGGCTGCCTGTCCGTCAGGAATGAATTCTTTCTAACGTTACTCTGCACCCATTGAATTTGTTCCCTTTCTTGTTGCCATCATGACCCCAGCCCTCACGAATGGGGGAACGGCTGTGTCCCTGCAGTGGGACTGCTGGGGACACATCACTCATTGCTGCCCTTGTCTTTGTGTTCCAGCTCGCCCGTGCCTCATGGCTCGTCGGTCTCAAAGCTCCTCGCAGGGGGATAACCCCCTCGACCCTAACTACCTGCCTCCGCACTACAAGGAGTATTACCGCTTGGCTCTGGATGTGCTCACCGAAGAGGGCAAAGAAAGCTACCAGCGCTTCCTGGCAGAGGAGGCAGCCCCTGATTTTCTTTGCAACTCAGAGGTGGATCACATCATACAGAATCTCCAGAAACCCCAATATGCCAACCAGGAAAGCAACACAGACACCACAGGTGACAATGACATGGATGGATCCTCAGGGACATACTGGCCTATGAACTCAGACCTTGCTGTTCCGGAGCTTGACCTGGGCTGGCCAATGGTCTTTGGATTCAGAGGGACAGAAGTGACAACCCTCGTGCAGCCCCCACCCCCAGACAACCCAAGCATCAAGGAGGAGGCTCGCAGGATGATTCGAGCAGCTCAACAGGTGAGATAAAGAGGAGCCAAACTAGATCAGAGAAAAATACGTGTTTGTGTGTGAGAGGGGCATCAGGATGCATCTGGCCCTCTGCTAATTCCCCAGATAAGAACTTCGCTCCTGTGACCTGACGGCAGGGAAGAACAGGATGGCATGTTTCTTAAGTTACCTTCCACAGCATCAAAGCTAGCCTCTGCTGTCTAAACCAAGGGAGCACTGTGTAAGGCAATGCTGAAATATACAGAGAGGTCTCAGAATAGTTGAGGCTGGATGGGATGGGTGGAAGGGATTCCTTTCTGGAGATGGTCTAGTCCTGCTCAAAGTAGAGTCAACTATAGCAGGTTTATCAGGGTCTGTCCTTAAATATCTCCAGAGATGAAGATTCCACAACCTTTCTGGCCACCTGTTCCAGTTTTGATAACCCTTACAGGAAAAAAAAAAGTGTTTTTTCTTATTTTTAAGTGAAATTTCTTGTATGTCAGTTTGTGCCCACTGCCTCTTGCCCTTTCACTGGGTACCACTGGGAAGAATTTCATTTCGTCTTCTTTACTTCTGTCATCAGATCTTTATATGCATCAGCAAAAGAAGAGTTTGGAAGGTTGTGGAAATCCTGAAAAGGTTTGAAGCTCCCTCCCATTTAATAGCATATAGACATAGCTATATACTGGCTGGCTGAATACTGGCCAGAAAATTACGTAAAAACAGCACGCATGTGTCAGAGAGTGTGGGCCTGTAACAGCCAACTATGTCAGTACAACCCCCCTGTGTGGTTCTGTGACCAAAAAATGTCTGCTATTGGATTAATTAACTAGGGGACATTGAATAGCGGTGAGGATTTTCCTTCTCTTCACCCTCATCTATGGAATATGCACGTAAGACAGGAATTCTGTTTCTAGTTCTGGAACTCACCATATTAAAAAAAAAAGAAAAAAGACCCCAGGCATTAAAGTGAAGGGCAGCGCAGCAGTTCAGCGGTGAAGTGTAAAGTGCTGGGGAACACAGGCACAGCCAGGACATAAACCAGCACAGGCCTGTGATGTCCTTGCTCTCTTCTTCTAGGTGGTAGCCATCGTGATGGATATCTTCACTGATGTGGATTTGCTGTTCGAGGTGTTGGATGCTGCTGCTCGCAGAGTCCCTGTGTACATCTTGCTGGATGAAATGAACTCTCAGCTTTTCCTCGATACAGCTGCTAAATGCAGAGTCAACCTGAACTATGTGGAGGTGAGCAAACAGACCTCCTCTGTCCTCCCTGTCCCTAGAGGACCGTGGCTTGGGACAGAATTCTGCCATTAGAGTGAAAACCTGAGAAAAGGGAGAGCTGGGGTAAAGCCTAGAAGGACAGCGCGAGGGGAGCCAGGAGAGCTGGCTCCGCAGCACAGTGGGGAAGGCTGCAGACCTGCTATTTAGGCTTTTTCCTACCCATTCGGTAGGCAGGCAGAATAGCCAGTGCTGGTAGAAAAAAAATGGGAAGCATGTAGGAAATAAAGGAGCAAGGGAAAGAACCAGGGGCAGGAAAAGGGAAATAACAGCTTCCAATTAAGTCAGTGCCTTATCTGGTTTGCAGTTCCTAAGGGTGAGGACAGTTTCTGGCCCAACCTACTACTGTCGCACAGGGATGTCCTTCAAAGGCCACGTGAAGGAGAAATTCCTCTTGGTGGACTGCATGGTGGTGCTGAGTGGCAACTACAGGTGAGAAGCTCTGCAACTTCACGTTTCCCTGCTCGTTAGAGAAAGGCTGGTCGCTGGGTAAAGCAGGATTTCACATTTCCAAGGGAACATTAGTGACAAAGTTCTTCTCACTGAAGGATACTGAACAGCAATTTTGAGGAAAATATGCCATTTTTGCAACAGAAATTGATACACCATTTGAACCTGAAGCCCAAAATACTCGAAGCTGAGCTTATTAAACATCAGAAGTATAAAGGATCTGTATAAAAGATACAATAGCTATAATGCATTTTAAAATCAAGTGCAATGCTGAACAATAGCATTGACAAGTGCAGCAAGTCAAAAAAAAAAAAAAAAAAATCAGGACATGCAGACTGGCACAAGTTCTGTGTCTCAATATATTTGGGGGAATTTTTAAACCTAACTCAAAAAAGAGTGTCATCAATCTTCCCTAATAATAAATGAACTCTAACCCAACCAACTCTTCCAACATAAAATAGTAAAAAAACAGACCGAGAATTAGGCACTTACATTTCAAGAACTAGTTACTAATATGGAATTACTGATGCTTTGTTAATTAATATTCTATCCTCCTGTTAAGCCTAGTATACCAACCAAGAGCTGTGTGCTATTGTATCTCATTCCTTGCTGTCAGAGGGGGGCATCTCTTCCACCCTTCTTCATAACCAAAATCTACACTAACGATACTCTGTCAACATCTTCCCTGCAGACTCCATTAAAAAAAAAAACCCTCCAAGAAAAATGCCTTTGAAACTTACATTTTCAGTGTTTTATTCACCTGCAGAGTGAAGAATCAAACAAAAGAGCAACTCAAAAAATAGACACTGTGGGTTGGAAATATATGAGCTATTTTCATAAATCAAGTTTTGCTTTATTACTTATTTCTATTTAAACACCATATCTTTATATCTTTAGTCTTTTTTTTATGGGTCCCGAGGTCTTAGCAGAAGCAGATTGAACCTGCAATCATGCTTCATGTAACTGACCTGCAACTTTGGTATTCCTCACATGGATAATTGAGATTTAACTGCAAAGGAATGTTAAAATAATCTCTTTGAGGAGGTAGCCATACTGTACAGGACTGTGTCCACAAAAACTCATTAAAGAAAATTAGGTCAACTTAGCCAGAAATACTAGTTTAAATTGAAGATGCTTATATCGCATTAAATGCTTCTGTAAACAATTGTATCTAAAATTAAAATTGCTTCAGTTTATTTCTAAAGTAAATTAAGCTGCATGTTAAAAAAAAAAAAAAGAAGATACATTTGATTTAATTAACCTACTTTAAGTGATCAAATGGATTAATTTTTCATCATGTGGATCTGGAAAAATGGAGCCAGGCACCTGATCACTTAGATTCATGTTGTTCCGCATGGTTCTCGATGGGGATACTCATTGTGCAACTCATTGAACCATAAAATCCCTCAGCTTTGGAGGTGCCTCTGGGGGTCAACTCGTGCCAGCCCTGCCCTGTTCCAAGTTCCAAACTACAGGAGACTCCTCAGGTCCTTACCCCATTGGGCTGTGAAAACTTCCAGAGACATAGTCTCCACAACCTACTCCACAGTTTGATTGTCCTCATTGTGAAGATTTTTCTTTCTTTATAGTTTACCCTTATTTCTCTCGATACAGTTGTATCTGTTGCCTTTATCATTCTATTGTGTACCTCCGAGAACAGCCTGGCTCCATTTTACCAGACATTAAGTTTCTGAGGACAACAACTAGTTCAGTGCTCCCCTCTCACCTCCCCTAGCATCCTTCTCTTCGGCTCTTTTGGCTTCTCCTGACACCTGATGTACTCCAGCCTGTTGACCATCGTGGTGGCCTTCTGCTGAACTTGCTCTAGTTTGTCAATGGTTTTCTCGTATGGGGAAGCTTAAAAGTAGACTCATTCTCCAGCTGCAGTGTCAGAAGTGCTGACTAGAGGAGAATAATCACTTCCATTCATCCTTCATCTGCACTTTTACTAAAATATCTGTTTGTGGTTTGCTCTACATGGCTGCTCTTTCCTTCGCACGTAGCAAATCGTTTTCTGCCAAGCTCTTTTCTCCTTCTCCTCAGCCTGTGCTGGTGCATGGGCTGTTCGATCGCAGGTGTGGGATTCTACATTTGCTTTGGCTGAACTTCATGCAGTTCTCACCAGCCCGTCCCTCCAGCCTCTTGAGACACCTCTGAATGTGAGCCGTGCTCTGCAGCACATCAGCAGTGCCACTCCCCACCCCTACCCCCAGCTCCATGCTGGAGTCATCTGCGAGCTTGCTGAGGGTGCATGTGCCCCCACACTTGGTCCAGGTCAGTAACAACAGTCTTAAACCGTATTGCCCCCAGCCCTGACCCCCTGACAAACACTGCCGAGACTGCTGACCACTCTGGTTTGGCCCTGACAGCCGAGCCACTTTTCCATGGATGGTGCAGTCTGCTGTAGTGCTCTGATTTAGCTACAAAGGTTCTATAGAAAGGCCATGTGGAAATCCTTGCTAAAGTCAAGGGAAACAGCATCCACTGCTCTACCCTTGTCCATAGAGCCGGCCACCTCATTGTAGAAGGCAATCACATTGAGTCAGGCACAATCTACCTTGGTAAATCCCTGCTAACGGTTCCCAATAGTCCTTGTGTCCTTCCTGTGCCTGAAAATGGCTTCCAGGAAGATTTGCTCCATAATCCTCCCTGGGACTGAGGTAAGGCTGACTGGCTGTAGTTCCCTACCTGTTTCTTTTTGCCCATCTTGAAGATAGGCATGACAACCCAAACCACCTGCAGGAAGGTTCACTTGGCATGAATCATCCTGGGGCTCGAGCCTTTCTGCTGTTGTTGAAACTAACTCACCTATTTAGAACTTAGATCATTTATTTCTCTGTAAAATCCTCCACAAATGAATGATGTCCAATAAATCCTTAGGGATAAGCCTTGGGAACACCAGTGCGTAATGAATAGCTGCCTGAGTAGCACATTAAGTCAGGAGAAATTTTCCTCAGACAAGCAAATGGTTTAATGTGAACTGAATTACTTGATGACAGCACTATCATTACTTCTGTTTTGCTTTGTAGTTTTATGTGGTCTTTTGAGAAGATTCACAGAAGCATTGCGCACATCTTCCAGGGGGAACTGGTGTCCAGCTTCGATGAAGAATTCCGAATTTTGTTTGCACAGTCAGAACCTCTTGTTCCTCCAGCCAATGTCTTGGCAAAGGCAGAGAACGCGTTTGCCATGACTCCCTTTGGCAATAACATGCCTTTCTTTCCCAAGAAGGCACCCCTCATGTTCCAGAGAGAGGACAATCTTTTCCCCTCCTTCATGGACAGAGTTGATCCAGACAGGTACTTCCTGTCCAATTTCAGGCGGGATGACATGCTGCGCCATACTGTGGAGGGGTCAGCCATGCGAATGTATAAAAAGGTAGAAATGGAGAACTCACAGCTGGATCCTGTCAGGGGCTTTCTCCGCTCCAAGCAGTTAGAGATGGATGCTTTTAAGAGACACAGTTTTGCAGAAGGAACATTTGAAAATTTTGCTTCTTCCAAACAGTATGCCAGACAGATGTTCATGAACAACATGGACGAATTTAAAATCCAGTCCAGCCACTTTCAGAAGGACCAGTTCTACCAGTACCAGTTTGAACATCCCCATGGCAGACCTCAGGGACTCTTCGATAGGATACGAGGGGGCAGGCCAGGATTCAATGAACTGGAAGACTATGGAGAGGGACCGAGATACCCTGAACTGGAATCCAGTTTTCCCCAGGAGGGTTTTCCCTTGAGACTGGATTATGTACCTTCAAATTCTTCCAGGGAAGTAAGACACGGATCTGATCAGCTGAACCCTGCAGGCAATGGACCCATGGGAATGATGTTAAGGCGGCAAAACATAGGGCAGAAATTCATTTGCCAGACATCTCCTACACAGAAGCAAAGCCTGGAACAGCGGCTCTTTTTACAAGAGAAAGAGGAGGACCCAGATCAAGACAAGAATACCCAGGAAAATAGAACAG
The DNA here is from genome assembly GCA_013398315.1 of Nothoprocta pentlandii. Taxonomy (NCBI): domain Eukaryota; kingdom Metazoa; phylum Chordata; class Aves; order Tinamiformes; family Tinamidae; genus Nothoprocta; species Nothoprocta pentlandii. The sequence continues at coordinate 36,865 of VZSG01001112.1, read as the reverse complement.
GGTTACGTGACTGGAGGATTTCTTCGTATCTTAGTGCATACCAGTCTGAACCAGAAGAAGGTCTCCCAATGCCCATGGAATCAGAGGCATACAATGATGTTCTTGGGGACACCTCCACAAAGCACTCAAGTGACCTCATCCCAGTATTCAAATCCCCTATATCATTCAATAACAAGTCACTAGGAATTGAAAGTGCTAAAGAATTTTCAGATCCTGATAGAGTAGGTGAAGAAACATCTATAACGAAACAAGATGCCTTTAGGTCCAGAATAAATCCCTTGATCCAGAGGAGCTCGAGACTCAGGTCCTCTCTGATTTTTAGTGCTGCCAAGTTAGATCAGCCAAACGCAATAGAAAAGGTTCACATGATCCAAAAGGAACAGATGTCCAGTGAGGTGACGAAAGACAACGAAACTATAAAGACAGCTGCCTCATCTAAAGTGGCAGAACTCTTAGAGAAGTACAAAGCTGTGGGCAAAGACACGGAGCGAACCACGGTCAGTCACACCAAAGCTATTTCCAGTTTCCTCCAGGAAGAGTCACAGAGCGCAGAGAAGAAATGTACCAAATCTGTGCAATATAAGATTCTGGAGAGCAGGGTATTAGACTCCAAAGACTCCTGCAGTACTTACAAAATGCATGGAGAGGTGGACAGACCATTTGGAATGGCGTCTTCAAGCCCCCAACTTACTGACACATTGAGTAAAGACCCCCTAGCACATTTGAGCACTAAGGTGGACAAGTTAACATCTCGGTTTTACCCCATAGAGCATAAAGCCGCTCTTCCAGAGAAGGAGAGTCTTATATTTGTAGGGGACACCCAAAAACTGAGTCTTCCAGAGAAAAAGGAAAGAGTGACATTCAAAGACGACTCTCAGAAATCAGCTAATACAGAACTCAAGAAACCACAGATTAGAACAGGCACCACTTCAGTTCTTGAAAATTTATCTAAGAGTCACGGATCCGACAGCTCTCTCAATAAGTCTGAGGAAGAATGTTCCAAACAGGAACAGAATCCAATGGAATTTTTCAGAAAAGGGTCATTACGGCTGAAGCAGTTGTTAAACCCTAAGCTTGAAAAGAAACTGGAGGAGGAACCCACTTCTGAGAGTGGAAAATCTGACAAGCAGCCTGTGGTTCTCAAACGACCTTCCATAGGGGACTGTCAGGAAATAACGGAGGAAGAAAAAAATCATAAATTTGCAACACCGCTTCCTCCCAAAAGCAGCCAGCCAACTCAGGGGAGATTTCCCTCATCCACAGCTAACATCCTGTACAGCAGCAATCTCCGTGACGATACCAAAGTAATTCTAGAACAAATTTCTGCAAACAGTCAGAAGAACAGAGCTGAACTGGCCAAGCAACTGCCATCCACCAGCAATCCTGATCTTTCCAAGTCAACTACAAGCTTGGAAAGGAAAGGTGAGAAGGAGAAAAGCTGTAACATCCACAGATCAGAAAGTTTCGGGAGCCAGAAACGAAATCTTCAGCGACAACCATCAGAGGATCGAGACACTCTTCTGAAAAAAATGGAGAATATGCGGAAGGAAAAACGAGTCTACAGTAGATTTGAGGTCTTCTGCAAAAAAGATGATCATACGAGTCAGAGTGAAGAGGAATATGACACAGATGCCAAAGATAAGAAGATGGGAAAATTCATGCCCAAAATCTTGGGAACCTTCAAGACCAAAAAATGATCATGGAATATTATTTAACTCCACATAATCACTGACTGTCAAAAGAGAATGAGGAGGAAACATGTTTATGATGGATACAAGCACTATAGGCGATGCACTTGTGTGTTATTGAGTGGAAATATGTTCATCACTGGCCTCCTGTGAAACAATCTGCCAAAGCCACTGGTATCAGGCAATGTTATTGCAATATATTTCAAATAAAAATATTAAATTGCCAAAGTGCTTACTAACGTATAGTTTCTTTATCTTGCATTCAGAGAACATTTTCTGCTGACCACACAATTCCATTATCAGTAAGGACACAAGTGAAACGGAAAATTCAATACTTGGGTTTAAGCCATGGAAAGAAACATGTAGGTATAAATATATTAATTGAAGCTTGCTTCTCAAGTGCAGATAGCTTTTCTTCGTACCTGGTACTAGAAGGCACATCTTTGAAGCATGTATAAGAAGAAAATTCTGCTAAAAAATAGGCCCTTCCTCATCTATAGTTATGGCCTTGTCCATTAGTACGTGCTCAGCTTTCAGTTTATCATTTTATAAACCTACTGGGTGTGTTTTGTTACTGTTTTGTTTCCTTATCTATAATCGTAGGTACTACTGCTTTAGAGGGTGAGCTGAGAGAAGCAGCTGGAAGGCCACAAAAGAGAAAATTTACATGCTATGCAGAGAGGAAGATGTATATCTAGGTCTGTACTTCAACCGAGCTGAGCTAGCAGGGAGGTTAATTAAGTTATATTATAATTATAATGCTGTCGTGACCAGGCAGTAATTTACTCATGATGCAAGTCCACTTTTCTCTCTTGGGGAGGGCGATTGTTTTGTTTTGTTTTTGGTTGGTGTTCTACGACAGTAACAAAGTAGTTGGGAATATTGTGATGCATTAAATAAACACCACGATTTACTACAGTGTTGGAAAAGACTCAGTTTTCACACACACATACGTCCCTCATGACGTGAAGCACTCAAAAGTGATCTGAATTCTCCTATGAAACTGGGTCCATATTCATGAACAAAAGAAGCTGATTCTACGAAGGACAGACTACTATATAAACAGCGTAAGGAGGTAAGACCAGGACTAAGTGGCGCAGATTTCCTAGCATGTGTGTATTTTCCTTGTCTCTGTTTGCAATAAATTCTTTTTTTCTTTTTCCTTTTTTTTACGATTGAAAAGAGAAAGTAATTTAACTTAAATATGGCTAACACCCTCCATTAAAAAAACAAAAGAGGAGAGTTCGTACACAAAGGTCTACATTACTAAAATTACTTCCTGTATTCGTAAACATTTACCAACAGCACTGCAGACATTTCAGTGTCCTGACTGTGTCACGTAGTGCTGTTCATTGCATAACACCACCCCATCAAAAGGTCGATTCACAAGCAATATTCAGACAGTGGAGGCACAAAAATAATAGCAGATATATCCAGGCCAGATCCTCACCCAATATACACGAATGTCCTTTCAGCAGTGCCACACCAAGCTGAGTAAGACCCTTTCAGGTATCACCCATAGTGTGTTAAATACAGAAACTCATACAGAAATGCTGGATGCATCCTTAGTTCGTTTGCTTTTTGCAAATACAGATGCAGCTGTAAGCCCTAAAATGAAATGTAATAATTAAACAGTGTTCAGTTACAGGTAAACAGTGTTCAGTTACAGGTAAACATACAGGTAAAGCTGATCCTACCCTAGCAGGGAAAACGTATATATACCATGTATTTATAGGTATATATAGATACAAATGAGGTCTTGAGATTATTTCTTGTCCTATTTTCTATAATTTATATTCACATTATTCCTTACAATCGCAGCCTTCCAGTATTATTCTACAGCAGATATGCTGGAAGTTTTTTTCTGTAGTCATGGACTACATTGACATTTTGGAATTTTGCTTTATTTGTTTAGATGTTTAGAATTTTCAATCTTGCTCAGGATTGTGTTCAGTGTCAATGTTCCTGACCAGAACTAGAGTTACTCATCTGTTCGGGGTGATTTTGCTTACCAAATTTGTAGATGTCCACGGGTATGGCAGAATAACTAACTCACTTGGTAATGACAGAAGTCTTTTTAAGAAGAAAAAGTTGTTATTGCAGCCCATCACTTCTCATTTTGGGATGAGGTTCAAAGAAGATCTTAGATTTTACACGGTATCATCAGATTGCCAGGTCAGGGGCTTTTTGTGGCAGTCACAGCCATGAATTAAGCAGCTAAGGTCCCTTTTCAGCAAACAGGAACCGGCACTGCAGGCATTTGCACACAGAGCCGGTTCCTTTGCCCGGTCACTGGTGTTCACTGCATCTACCTGGGCTTGTACTTGACATGGACGGGAAATGCCTATTTATGAATATGCCAGAAGAAACCAGGACCTTCCTGGGAACTGCATTCTTAGCTCCCTAATATTGCCAGACTTAAGTGATCGCACCTGGTGCCAGAAATGAATGCACTACTCCTTACATCACTACTAGACTCCGGTGTTTACATTTTAAAAGATAAAATAGAAATATCGTCAATGGCAGTGGTACTCACAGGTGTAATTCAGTGTCTGAATCCTATGTGTAAATACAGCTCCAAAGTTCTGCAACAACAAACATTACAATAGGAGAAGTGAAATTCTATGGAGACTTCTTACAAGAGCGTGGAAGATAAAAGGGAGAATTTATCAAAAATCAGCACTAAAACAGGAAAATAGTTTTTAAGTTTACTGTAGTCCCACTGTTATCTGCAGACACCATCATCTTTCAGTGACAGCATCTCTCAGAACATTGCTTTCTGAAAGGAAAAATATTATCATCATATTTCTAATTGAACAGGATATCCCTGGAATTTTTCCCCATACATACACAGCAAACATTTAATAAAAGGCAAGGAATTTCTGCAGTGAAATATGGAGTTTATTATTACAATACTTACAAAATACATTCATTCACGGTACGTAAGGTATTAAATAGAGTAGCAGAACCCATCCACTTAATTATAACAAAGACAAGCTCCCCATTAATTTTATTAATTTACCCCCAAAGAGTGGTACAGAAGTTAGTGGAAAATAAAGTGAGTGCAGCCTTCCTGGTTTTCAGAGAAAAATTGATAGTTGTTCTGGTAAAAAAAAAAAAAACAAAAACAAAAAAAAAAAAAATAGTTGTTCTGGTTTAAAAAAAAAAGAAAAAAAAAAGAAAAAAAGAAAAAAACACTGACATTTAGGCAGTGCACGTGAAGCTTAAAAAGAAGTGTGAATATCTCTAAAGACAGTCAAACATCAGAAAATTGCAGCTGCATTTTTCTGCAATAATACAAATAAGGGCTAAAACCAGAGAGTGGTCCTTGTTCTCATGCTCTGAGCAAACAGTGCTGTCTTGGAGCATGCCTTGGAAGACTGGACGGCAAGGGAATTAGCCTGTTGTCTGTGTTGCTTTGCTCAGAGGAAATGGCGCCCTCTTCCACGTGATGAATGAAATGGATAAAAAATATTCTCTTCAGCTGGATTAACTGTCAAATGCCTCTTATATTTTCATTTGCTGCCACCAGCAGAGCTAGGGGATTGATGAGACAAGCTGCACTTCATCTGGTTAGAGCTCCTAAATATATTCACTATTCATGCGCTTGGGAAGAATTTGATATTGGAAGACTCTGCAATGCAGATTTACATATGGTTCCATAGGCCTGGGAGTAACTGCCCATCGATGCTTTTGGATCTCCAGCAGCTCCCATATTGGCAGTAATCTGGAACATCTTTTTGCTGGACTTCAGAAGGGGACGGACATCTTTGCTGTGAAACTGATCATTTCTGGGATTCTGTGTGAGAGAAGAAGCCAAAACATTTCAGGAACCCTTAAGCAGTTTTCTAAAATACAGATAAGGAACACGGGATTTGCTTGATTTGAGAGATAGCACAAATCACAGATATTAAATGCATAAATAAAACAGACTGTTTTGTAAGACCAAGAGTAGGGTGCCGAGAATGGTGTGAGGGAAAAGGGCTTCAGGACGAATATACTGAAAGTGTGATCAGGGGCACTGGGGCAAGGTGTGAGGACCTAGTCCTACACTGAAGCAATAACCCAATTGCCTCCTTGGCTAGTGTCTCGTTTCCAAAAGTTGTGAACACTTTAAAGGTACAAAAGAGGTCATCATCATTGCCCAGGAAACTCTCCAGACTTTTACCAATCTAATGGCTTGACTTTCCAAGTTCAAACACAATAGCTATATGTGGCCTCAACAGCCCCACTGGGGACAAGTTACTGCATACTAGGGGGATGACAGCAGGCTTGAACCTGCAGCTCAAGGAAAGATGCTCCCCTGCAGCTCCACTGTGAGCCTGAAACGCTCAGGAGTCTACTAATTACTGTGGCACTGGCCACTCTCACCCTAGTGATTATAGCGAAGTCTTTCCTGGTCAACTGGTTGTGACTGAACTGCTTAAAGAACCTGACTGGACAGTGAAAATGCTGCCTGCAATGGCAGGACCTTTAGAAGAGGGAACTGGTGCCTCCTTCCAATGTTTTTCTCTACAGTAAGCTCCCCCTGACTGCCTTGTGTTGGCTAGACTCTCTTTGAGCTAGACAGCAGACAAGTAGCCCCGAGCAGGAGAAACGAATAAACAAACAAAAGAAAGGAAAAGGAAGTCACTGAAGACCTCAATGAGCATAAGGATTTGTACAAGGAAGGGTGATCAAGAATGAAGACGGAGGAAGTAGAGAGGACACAAATTAAATCTCTGCTATCCAGCAACATTGTTCAGCCATCCATTAGGTTGATTCCAGGACAGGTTGAAAATTGACCTGTCCTCTAGAAATTGGCCAAGAAAAGGTCACACAACTCAGCATATTTCAAAAGAAGATGTATTAAAAATTCTACATAGGGAAAAAAGTATAGGTAGAGAATCTGCAGAGACATTTTTAGTTTCTTTATTGAGAGCATTTAGGTAATATACGAGATTCATTAAAGCTAACCTTTGTGAAAAACAGGTTACTAATGAGGCAGAGACCTAGATTAACAAAAGGAGCACTACTCACATTATAAATATTCTGAATAACTGGAGGTGGCCGAGCATTTGCATGTGCCCATGTGACTTGTCTCCCCAGTTTCCCATTGTGGGAGGTTCTCTCCAGCTGAGGAGGTGGTGCAGAATGGTTTCTGACCACAGGATGGGAATTTCCACTACCTACAGGAAAAATAATACACAAAGAGGAGAACTGAGAACAAAACATAGATGATACTGATGGAGGCATGGACAGAACATGAAAACTTGAGTCAGCCCATGCCACCTTGCCTCCTCTCACAGACTTGGACTGCCCAGAAAAGGAAAAAAATACTCAGAATCAAATTAGAAAGCAGAAATAAGCAAGAAGGGCTTTAAAAGGTATGGGAAAACAGTAATTAAAAACAACAAAGAGAAAAAAAGAAACAGAGTCAAGGCTGAGGCAGCAATGAGATAAGCACAAAGTCATACACAGAACCCATTGAACAGTGTCTTATTCTCCAAATCATTTTCCTTCCACTCAGTCATCCTGTCATCCTGCCATGAAAAAATCCCACATTTCTCTTCCCCTTTTCAATCTCCTTCCTCCTTGCTTCTCCCACAATAATGCTTCATGGTGAATTACATCCCCATGTAGGAAGGTTAGACCTACTTTGAACAATGGTGTGTGTTATGGGATTGTATATCACGTTGGTCCTTGGTCTCTGACATGAAGTTCTGGCTAGATCTTCACTCTGGTTGGATACTTCTGGGTGGATGCTAGTTGTGGCTGCAGCATGCATACGTGCTCTTCTTAGAAGAGGTGATCTGGGTTCTCTCTGCTCTTTCTTGGGAGGTGAAGTTACAGAATGAGTATGTGGAAGAAGTGACCTGGATTGAGACTGACTTTGCTGAATGTTTTCCCTTGGCATTAGCTCCTTTGGATAGCTGTTGACTTTCTTTTCAAGGATCATCTGCAGGAAGGAAAAACTGATTAGACTTAAAACAGCAGCACAACAGAGCAGAGGAATAAAACAGAAATAGAGAGAAAGACATGAAAATAACTAATTTCACAGGACAGACCAATTACAAATGGAGAATTAAGACAGTCAGAAAGAAGAGAGAAATGCAAAGCTCAGTGGCAAGAAAAAATAGGCTAAAGAATTAAGAAAAAGGACTATGTGGGTGAACAGACATTGTCAATATATCCTGACAGAGAACATTACTACATAACATAGGCAATAACCTTAGAAAGGAGAAAAATGTGTGTGCCAGAAGGTTAACACAATGCCATTTCTTACCATCCCTTTCTAAATTTTTACAAGTTTTTTAAACAATCAAGAGGACATTCATTTCAATCATCACATCTTTTCTTACCTACTTCTCATGGCAATTATCAAGTATCAAAATCCTTGGCAGGCTTTTCAGGTTTTGGTGCCACCTGCTCACCTTCCTCCAATCACAGTCCTCACTGATGTGACAATCTATCACTAACATCATTCAAAATTATGCATTTGTTTCTCAGTCTTGGACCTAGCTTAACTGCAAGGAATCTGTTATCTTTTATAGTACTTTTCCTAATTATGCTCACTGTCTATCCACTTTACTTGGTCATCTGCTCAGGGCTCCTAAAATACTTTCATGGTAAATTTATTATATTCCTTTTCTGGTTAAAGATCTCAACATAAAAATTATAAATAGGCCCAACTTTTAAAAATTCAACTTTATTTTTTTCAATTTTAATTGCTGTTAACAGAAGCAATCTGATAATCCTGTTTACATAGTGCAGCATGACTTGGCACTTGATTACTCTTCAGCACCAAACTCCACTCTTTCCCAGCTATTATGCTTTACAGACTATTCTTTTCCCAGCAGGAATGTAGATTTGAAGATCTCTTTTAAAAAAAGTTATGACAGCATGGAACTGAATAGTAAGAAATACCAAAATGTAGATATTCATGGAAAACCCTTGGTAGACAAATAGGAGAAAATGACAGATTACAATGAGTGTGTGCAAGAACAGCACACACTCATATAATTTATTCGAATAATTTATTACCTCATATAATTTATTTCGATACTCTGCGACAGAGAGCTGGATATCATCATCTAAAGGAAGAATCACATCATAATCCAGAGAGGGCTCCCTGGCAGGACAGTGAAACCTGTGAAGATGACGACACATAATGTAACACACTAAGAAAGCACCATAGATTCACATCATGTTAGAAAAAAATTGTTCAGTCATTTAACATGACCTCCATTCTAAACAGAGGTAGAGAATAATATGAATTAGCTTTGCCTTCTTTTAAACATGTGTATAATGGAAGCTTGTGATAAGAGCAGCTTTATCATGATTCACAAGACAGCAGGGGAAATTGCACATTGATCTCATTCTCACCTTTTCACATAAGGATGCTGAAGTGCCTCCTCTGCTGTTAGCCGTTTATCAGGGTTAAATACTAAGAGTTTTTTCAGAAGATCCAAGGCATGTAGTGGAGTAGAAGATGGCAAAATCTCCTCAAATGTTACTCTTTGCCTAAAAGACAAAGAACAACAGCATAAGCTCCCTACATTTAATTCACAGTGAAGTCATGTGAAGTCATTACTGCTCTGGGAATCAAATCAAGATCATACCTATCCCCAGAATTCACTCACCAATAGTACGACATAAGCCAGGAGCAATCCACCACATTCACTGAACTAAGCTCTCACCTTGTTGATTAGCCTTGATGTCTCCCTCCTAGACTTGGCAACCTACACAAAGTGCCTAATTTAAAAGCCTACTATATCTCTTGCTTCAGATATAAACTTGCAATACCACACCACGCACACCAAAACCTACTAAAAGGGCTTTAAAGTTAAATAAATAAATAAAACCCTACAACCATTCCTTAGAGGTAGGAAAATATGCAGACAGGATAATCATTTCCAGTGCTGAACACTAGAAAGTGAACATCAAGTGAAGAGGTGGCATTTCAGGCCGTATGATGTAGTGAATTGTTGGCTTCTGAGACATGGCTATACCAGGCTTACCGGGAGCTCAAGCGGTTGATAACTGAGGCCCTGTAATCTGACTGCATAGCCAAAATATCTGCAATAGAGAAAAGATACTTGATGCCAATATTAGATTACTGAAACCATACAGTTTATAAAGGAAAGCAGCTATTTGATTTTACCTTAGGAGATTAGGATAACAAAACTCAGTGAGAGACCTTATGGAAGAAGGATTAAATATTTATTTGCAAACGTTCAAAGTTGATTTTCTCGATTCCTATTCATCCTCTTATACACTACATATTCCTGCCCTCATATACCCACATACTACATACTCAGAAGTACCATAACACCTGAAGCAAAATGGTCAGGCCAGGATCACTTGTGTGTGAGGTAGCAGACAAAGGGCATCTGCTACTGAGTTCCTCATCCAGTCTTTGGGTTTCTTCTTGTCTGGTGATGAACTCTTTTCCATATATCTTTCAAGCTCTTTAAGAGTAAAGAGTTGTACCAGAATGATCTTTTGCTTCAGAACCTCACTTCTTTGGTGTCTGTAAATTTTAGTCAAGAGGTCTAAGACTACTTGTTTGTTTTCTCTTGTTCAAAATAATGTTTTAACCATATATTTGTACTACTTATTTGGCTAGTAGAAAAAGAAATGCCACCTGTGATAGGATGCAATCTATCATGCTGTGTTTAGGATGCAGGGCCATCTGCTAGAGTCATGTGTCCTGTGGTCTTATCAGAGCGTAGGTCTTCTGATTTTGATGTAGTCAATGCCTTCCTCAATTTTATTGCTGGGGAGTTAGCACTTTTGTTACTTCTGTAAGTTATTGTTCAAACCTTGTTTTGTTTTTTCCTCGGCATTTTCACACACACATTTCTTTTCATATTTCATTCACCTCAACCTGCTATAAATCTCTGATAAAGAACATAAATAAATGTAAACTAGAACAGATTTTTTTCAAGACTGATGGCCTTAAATCAAAGGTCACTATTTTCCTATAAACTATTCACGAGCTAAGTCAGAACACAAAAACATGTGGCAAAAAATAACAAACTCTGTGGATTAGAAAGCAGAAAAGATTACAATAATAAAAATCCCTTGTGTATCTTCCTCCACAAAAGAATCTTACCTTCTGCAGATGGGGCAGGGATGACTCTCAAGATGTGCTCTATTTGATTCACAGTTGACGTTCCAGGAAAAAGAGGTTTTCCAAGTAGCAGCTCCCCCAGAATACAGCCGATGCTCCACATATCCACTCCTTTAGTGTAGCTATAAACAAGAATAAAACAGTGTTAGGACCAAATCAAGCAAGCATCTTTCTATAGGTGATATTTTCAACCTCTATGTGTGCTTTTTTCCCCTTGGGAAAACAAGCTCAATATACTACTTGAAAAAGAATCTTAACAAATTTTGTCCATAAAGTAAATGAGATTAGAAAAACCGTGAATCAGAGCATTGTGTCCACTCCTGGGCTCCCCATACAAGGCAGACATGGATGTACTGGAGCAAGTCCAGTAAAGGGCTGCAAGGATGATTAAGGGAATGGAGTAGAAAAGAAAACAGAAAAGGTGAATATCCAGACTAGCTCATATATATTTAACATATGACCAATAATGAAGATGCAAGTTGCTGTTTGGAAACAGCTGGCATAACATGAACTTTCAGAAGAAAGTAATTACAATTAAGCAGACTAAGTGGCAACTAATAGGTATATGACAGTATGCAAAACGCACATATTTCAGAAATGGAAACTTTGCCTGTTGGTCAGATTTAGTCTTATTTCTTATTTTAGTAGACAAAATAAGAAAATAAAATATATGCAGTCAGCTTAACATTTGGTTATAGGTCTAAGGTCTACAGGTACAAGGTGCATGGAAAACAGATTGTTTGATTACTTTTAAAAAACAAAAGATTGAAGAAATGCAGTGAATACAACCTTTTTGTTTACGTTATTATAGGCTCAAATATGCAATCTAATCTATTTGACAACAACACTGTAAAGCAGATTTTTAAGAGACTTCTATCGGAAAGTCACAGAGATTGTCAGTGGGATTTCAAAGTTAGAGGAAAGGGAATATACACAATATGAGAGGCAGGTAAGTGGGCAGAATGGCTCTCTTATTAGCACTGGCCAGTGGAGACTTCCAACTAGGGCCTTGCCTGAGGCTGCACTAACTATTGAATGTGATGTAAGAAATTGCTGGATGCAAAAGTAACCGAACAAGAAGTTAACCAAATTTACATACAGCCCTGGAAGACTGCAGGGATTTCACAAGCAGTTAAGGGAAAGCTGCAAATTATTGAAGAGGATTTGGGGAGTCCTTTTGGGGGATCAGTAAGGAAGAACTAAATGGGATAGGTTGCTTGTTTGGGAAGGGATGGTATGGAAAAAGGGGGAAAAATGTGAAGAGGAAAAGAGAGAAAAAATATGTAAAGGTAGTGAATAATGTGATCTGGGCTATTTGGGAGTCCCTGTCAAACAGACCCGCATCGCATCACTACTGTTTGGAGCAGGACAATAAGCTGCTGCTACCACCATACATGTATCTGACTTGCTTCGCTCGTCAGGAGCGAGCTGGTACATGTTGCCTGCTGTTGGCGAGGAAGCCCTGGAGGGTAACATCTCCCAACATCACCATCCTCTCCCACACCTCCCTTAAACAATAATAAAATGCTAACACCTGTATAGCTGATGAAGTCATTTCAGAAGACATACTTAGATGGTGAGGATCAATAATCATTCTAACTAGCCAAAATATAAAGGTGATGCAGAGAAACTCTGCAAAAGGGGAAAAAAAAAATACTTTCACTTAAAAGCAGACTGTAGTCCACTCAAAGTTACCTCTGAGAGGAAAGTAAGATCTCAGGGGCTCGGTACCAGCGTGTTGCCACATACTCCGTCAGGGCAGGATTGCCTTGGTCCTCGTTCATCTGACACAGAGAACGAGCCAGCCCAAAATCACAGAGCTTAACAAAGCAGTCTGCATCCAGCAGGATATTTGAAGGCTGTATCAAACAAAGAAAAAATAATAAGCTCTTTATTTTCTGAAGAGTGGGTTATCTTTGAAGTTCTTACACTAGTCTCATTCTTTTCGCGCTTTCTCATTACTGTTTAACAGCAACATTGAGTGACCGCCCATTTCAATAAAGATTAGTGACTGAACTATACCTTCTGATCCCTGTGAATAACATTTCCCGAGTGGATGAATTTAGTGGCCTTCAAGAGCTGGTAGATAATGTAACACTTGTGGATGTCTTTCAGCAAATTCCCCTTCTTAATGACTGCATGTAAATCTGTCTCTGTAATACAGATCAGTAAAGGATTACAAACTGTGAATAAGTTCTCCAGAGAAAGGCCACAAAGACTATTCCCAAAACTGCAGTCTTTCAAGTGCATCCTCAACAGAAGCTGATACTTCAGTTACTGACAGGACTGCAACCCTTGTGTATTGTAAGGTCCACTTCTGAATTATAAATGTACCTGCTGTACCTTCGAGTCTCAGGTTAGCAGTTTCACACAGAGAAAAACACTTATGCTCCTTAACTCTGACCAAGAACACCATAACTGTAAAGCTAGTGTAACACCTACTGGCTCATTCGCATTCTGTATTATATATATATATATACACACCTACATATATTTTGATCTGTAGAATTCATGCTACTGTAGTTCTATTGCATAATTTTATTACAATAAAGATGCATATAATTATCCGATACAATTTTTATGTTTCCACAAGCCTTCTGATTTGTTGCTCACTGCCTTCCTTCCACCTCCTCAACCAAACCAGTTCTCATATTTTTTCCCTCTTAAAATTTTACTGTTACACCTATCTAACCACAACTGACATAAATATAAAGACCTGTTCAGCCCCTGTGCATCTGGCTACTTCTATCATTACTCATGTTAGTCATCAATACAATACTGTCAAGGCAGGGAACAAAGATAACCGATAAGAGACAATGAATTTAAATGGTTGATGCAATGCAGATTCTCACCCATGGACTCAAAGATGAGGTAGATGTCCTTGTCATTCTGAGCTCGAATTACATCATGGAGCTTAATTATATTTGGATGTTCTCCAAACTCCTGCAGAGGATACAAATAGACCCAGCTGTTGGAAACCAAGAGCCTTCCTTGTGAACCAAATAAAGAACAATAGCTTATTTTATTTTGTATCGTGCTCTACAACATTAAAATGTTATCTCATTCATTACGCTTCTGCAGAAAAATATATTTTTTTCTAAACTTGCTCCACAATATGAAACTGCCAAATTAATCTAAAGGAAAAAAACCCAACAATACCCCACATACCTGTTTGAGATGAGTAACTAAAATCTTTCACATTTTATAAATTTGTTAAAATTGGTACAAAATGGTATAAGTAAAATAAAATCAACATTATGCACCTCACATTTTGTGCTCAGGACGAAGAATTACTGTGGCAGTGGAACTATGATAAAAGTATCATCAACATTTATAACTACACAAACACAGCAACACAATTCAGCTGGCCAACCAGAAACTACCTATTTGAGCATAAGCTGAGAAACTCTACAGGTTGCACTGAACTGACATTAACGGGAGATCTGCCAACACACACTAGATACCTAAACACAGATATTCCATTCTGAGGGTTCATCCTACCCCCAATTTGTAGGCTGATAATGCTGCCAGGAACACACACTTGGTCCTCAGCCACAGCGATTTTCATTTCCTATAATGAGCACTATAAACTAATGTCACTGGGAACCCTTCACAGCATGCCATTTTCATAACCCACCCTGAGTGGGAAAAGTAGGTGCAGCACAAAGCCTATGCACAAAATACATAAATTAAAGCATCCTTATTTGCACTAGCACAAACTACTCGTCTGTTTCTATCACAAATTCATTTACAATCAGTATCAAAAAATTACACTGAACTACTCCATAGTAATCTTAGAAGAGCATCAGCTTCCTATACTCTGCAGCCACTACAAAGAATGGTTTCATGTACACCAGGAAAATTCACAAACACACAAACCCATTTGCAGCAACCAGTGAAAATACTGTACAAAGTTGTAATATAGGGCCAGGCCATCAAACATGCTTGTGTTTATTCTGGGAAAAAATATTCGTAATATCTACTTTAACAATCTAAAGAAATCTTCACCAAACTACAAAGTTAAAGAACTTAATACTGAAGGGAGCATCCACTCTCCCACACTGCCTTGGTCCTCGAATTTATAGTCAAAAGTGATGAAAAAACTTTAATCGATACTATGAAAAACATCCTACCCTGAATAAAAACTTGACAGAGCCAGTCCTGCTTAAGGAACCACACTCTCGTTAAACTCATTACCAAAATCACATTCTACACTGGGACCCAAAAGGCACCAAACAGATCTGGATTTCTGCTGAACAGTAAATGCAAAACATGCCAGCAACATTATGACCAACATACTACATATCATTCAGAAGAAAACCACCCAAACCTCTGGATTCTACATACATTAGGTGGTATTCATCTCCACCCAACTGCTCCAGAATGCTATGCTCTCAAAATCTAACTTGCAATGTAAATCAGTCTCTAAGCAACTTCTCTTATGAATTTTTAGCTCTTAAGCCTCTTGCTTTTATATCAGATCTGAAGAAAAGTTTGGGTGTCTAAAACCTCACATCTTCTTCACCTAAGCTTAGTGGTCTTCGGAACTATCTCTTCCTATGAGCCCTGTCTTGCTTGTTCCCTTAGATGATCATGGTTGTAACATGACCACTATTCCAGAACATTCATGTTTCTACATGATAAGTCTAAGGATGAATGGAGATAGGATTTTAAAGTCACTGCCGCTAATACTGTAATTAGGCCTTGTGTGGTTAATAATAGTAATATAAGAGCAACGTTAAGCAATTCTGTACTGAACTTCTCCCTTTAGTTATGCCTTAATTATTTCAAGTGGTCGAATTTCTTCCCACACAAGGGAGGAAGAAAGTTTTAGCACGTAACCCTCTTCCATCCATTGTCCCCACCTCTGAATCAAGGCATTTAAACTTCAAGGAAAAAAATCTTTCCATCCATAAAGGAAAGCATGAGAGTGCATATCCATACAGTGGTTATAAAGTAGACACATTACTAAAAATGGTGAAAGACCAAGGCACATCTGCAAGAAAATATGAGACAACTCTCCATTTCATTCATGAGCTTTTGCAAAGTCACGGAAAGACTGTTTGCCAAGACAGGTGGCAAAGAAAGAAAGCAAAGAAAAACCCCATGACAACACTGACTACTGCATTTTCAAAAAGAGAGAGAAGGAAATATGCAAATGTCAGCAGAAATAATTAAAAGCCAGAGAGGGGGACCTTACCTGCAAGAACATAATCTCCCGAAAAGTTCTCTAAAAATAAAGAGAAACATTTATTATCATAACAGGATGACAGAAAATAACACTGACTTTAAATGAAGACGGATCCATTCTAATCACTAAGGTAGGAAAAAGAAAACATTATGTGGTAGACGGGCAAGACAATCATAAGTCTGCTCTCAGTTCTTAGACAACAGTAACAACATAAGGGAGAAACACATGGACATTTCTACAAGGGCACCTTCTCCTCAATAACATCAGTCAGTAGTTTATACAGACTGAGATACACAGAGCCTCATATTTGTGCTCATTTTAATGCTAAAATGAGGATTCAGACTATTTCAGACTATAATATCACAACTGTCAAATAACTAACATTTTTCAGAGCGTAGGCCAGTTGCCTGTAGGTCAATATACATATGTAGGTCAATATACAAATCCTCAATAGCTCTGAATTCCCAACAAATCCTGCAGGACAGGTCAATACAGTGGTTTCTCACCTGAGCATCCGTTCTGTTCCTGAAAGCATCAAAAATCTTCTTAATAGCAACCGTTTCTCCTGTCCTACGATCAATCGCTTTCCACACGATGCCATAAGCCTGGGGAGGAGGGAAGCGTGGATGAGCAGTGTGCTCAGCTCACACTTAGTGTTGAAGCAGAATGTTCTCCACAGCTTAAAAGCAGAAACAATCACTAACTACCTAGGAGACACAAAACGAGCAGTTCTTCTTGACTGACGGACTAAGAACATCCACACTGAGCCACACCAAAAGCAGACAATTGCAGAAAAACATAAACAGAATAAATATGCAATTATATCCCCCCTAATTTTTGGCTAGGACACACCTGAGCCAAACATGGTTTCAGTGTAATGTAACATCTCCACAGGGTTATCTTCTATTAGCAGTCCAGTACCAACATGTTGCTGTTCTGAGAAGAACGTTTGCTGTTCTAAGAAAGAAATTCTAGCATGACTTAGCTTAGAAATCTGCCTAATTCAGTGTTTTGATTCTGAGCAAAGGCATAAAATGCTAACCACAATGAGCCCACAACAGCAAGGTAGAAATCTTTGGAGTAGCTTCTTTTGGTTAAGAAATCACCTTTAAATCTTGGAACCCATCACCTGCAGCAAACACCACCAACATACACACAGAGCAGTAATGATAAATATCATCAGCTGCATTTGTCACACCAGCACCTACAAATTGCAGATAAGGATGGATGATGCAGTGCAATTAAACAAGGCCCCATGAGCTTGATTTATAAAACTACTTAATTTGTTCTGCTTAGCACTGCTATGAGTAAATCCTAAATTGCCCTATGATCTAACGTAGTTTTGATTTCAAAGACAGCCTTCCTATACTAAGAATATCTTTTTAGACATCCAGACTCCCCAATGACTTTTAGGGATGGTCCTCTTTAACATCTTTATTGATGACCTGGATGAGGGGATTGAGGGCACTCTCAGCAAATTTGCAGGTGACACCAAGCTGGGAGGAAGAGTTGATCTGCTTGAGGGTAGGAAGGCTCTACAGAGGGATCTGGACAGGCTGGATTGATAGGCTGAGACCAACTGTATGAGACCCAACAAGGCCAAGTGGCAGCTCCTGCACTGCGGTCACAGCCCCGTGCAGCACCAAGGGCCTGGGGCAGAGCGGCCGGAGAGCTGTGCATGAAAAAAGGATCCGGGGGTGCCGGTCAACAGCCGGCTGAACAGGAGCCAG
>VZSG01001111.1:128987-159855 GCA_013398315.1 Nothoprocta pentlandii | reverse complement strand
CTCTAGGATGGCGGCGGCTCATCACACTGTGCACACTATGAGAAACGTTTATTAAATGGACTTCTTGTTTCTTTCTTTAAAAAAAAAAAAAGAAAAGAAAAGAAAAACAAATGAAGGCAGAAGGAAGTTAACAGGCTGCGCTGTGGCATGCTCCGCAGGCGGGAAGAAGCCCGAGCATTCAGTTAAGCTGGCAGTGGCTCTGTTTGACCTCGCGCTGTGGTCCTTGAACTCAGACCTGGCCAGCCCGCTCTCCCCAAGCCCCTCGGGATTGCAGCCATGTGCGCGGGCGTCTCGTGCCCCGGGAATTGTGACCCTGGGGAAGGAGGGCAGGACAGGGCCCAGGCTGGTGTGCGGGACAGCACCGGGGAGAGACGAGGAGCCCGACCTGCCCGGTGGCTTCTCCATCTCAGTGAAACATGGGCTTGACGGGCTGCAGAGCTCTGGCACTTGTACATTGTGACTTGTGCTGAAGGGCAAGGCCGCCTCTGCCTGTCCCGGCTCAGAGCTCTTGCCCCTGGCTGCAGAAGACCCACGTGAATTGTTTCTCCCTGCTGGCTCCTCGCCTACTTCATCACTCCTACACAACAGTCTCTTCCTCCCTCCTTCCCACCCCACTCCTGCTCCGGCTGACAACTGCACAGCGGAACACAGGGACTCCCAGCTAACCACCCCAGGACAGGGTGACTCCTGCTGCTGCAAACCAACCAAACATCCCTCTCCCTGCACCCAGGTGCCCACAGCGCCATCAGTCACCCACAAAAGGGGAAAAGGGCCAGGGAGCGAAACCCACCCTGACAGGACAGGAGCTGAGCAAATGTCCCATTCTCTGTCCTCCCCAGGCCCTCTCCAAGAAGCACCTTCTCTCCCTTGCTCCTGCACAGGACAGCCCAGGCCCCCAAAGCTGCAAGGACGTGCCCGAGGACGTGCCTGCCCCTCAGTGAATTATCTGCAGGGAAAGACCCCATCCCTCTTCAAACAGAGCCTCAGCTACTTACACAGCATCAACTGAATACTGAACAATATCGAAAATACAGCGGAAGGAAAGAAGAACAGAACTGAAACGCTTAATGGCATATTTATACACATTTATCAACAGTCAACAAAAAGAGGCGGCAAGTTACACATCCATCCTGTATGCTAGCAATCCTGATGCACGTATATGTAAACACACATGCTTGGGTGATGCGTATACATATAGCCACACAACGGAGCAGATGGCCTGAAGGACCCGCGCTGGGGAGCAGGGGAGAGGTGGCCTCCCGCGGAACCGAGGGGCCTTCTCGACGTGCACGCAGGGGACATTCAGGGCAGTGTTGCTTTAAGGCTGTTTCTAAGGCTGAATCATTTCTTGTCCAACCCCCTCGAACTGAAGGTCTCTTGAAGCACTCCCTCCCCTTACTCAGCACAACTTGATATATATATATATATTTATATATGCTTATATACTTCTTAAAGGCCCTATATACTAAAAGACAAGAGCAGGAAAGGGACGAGTAGAAGGGGAGAAAAGCTTTCGAGGGGATCAGGTTGCCCCAGTGCAGGAATTTCCTCTCCTGTTTCGGCAAGGGCTGCGGTACCCGCGTGCCACACACAAGGTGCCCACTCACAGTGAACACGGGTCTTCCTCCCTACCCGCTCTGGTGTCCTGAGTACCAACTTGGAGGTGAGGGGGAGAGCAAAACGCTTTAAGAAACAGAAATATTCCCCAAGTGAGGAAGGTGGTCACAGGTTTTTAACTCCTCTCATCTGCTTCGCTGTGGCCAGGAGCTGGAAGAGGCTACCAGTCCCAGCTCAAGGGCCCATAAAGAAAGGAAAAAGGCTTTGCTTAAAAATATATATCTATAGAACTATACATATAGATCATCTTTTTAGAGACACTCTAATTTTATTACAGAGGACCTGGGTCACTCTGCCCCTCTATGTACATTGTGCCGCTACCTCGCCAGGGCAGAAGCCTCATACATCCCACTGGCAACCAAAGCTCAGCAGGGTCACAAGAAAGTGTTGCAACTGGTGCCATCGAAAAATCCCAAATTCCCTTGCTTTCATAAGCTGTTTTCCTACGTTTAGGATCAGTGAGGATGGAAGGTCTTAAAAATAAACATTTTTTTCAACGTTATGAAAATTTCCTGGCGAATGCTAGTGTGTGGGACAAAATGCTACAAGCAAGGGCAATTGGGCTGAGCAAGAAAATGATGCCAAGATTACATTTTAAGTGTGTATGTATATGGCAGGGAATCCCCAAAAGTCATCCTATCTAATATAAAGGGTTTTTTTTTTAAGGTTAAAGACTTTTTTAAAATTATTTTTTACCAATATCATTTGTATATGAGTATTAGCATAACACTGAAAACTCAGTACAGTACTAGACCCTCCCCAAAACATAATATGTCTATAAAGAAACATTCAAGGAAGTCAAAAAGACAAAAATAAAGAAAGAAAAAGTTACTTAATTTTCGAAGACTAAATTCACCCCAGTAACTGACCCTTTAATGAGTCAATGTAAATGAGTCAATTAATAAAGCTACAGGCCCCAGAAGAAAACCTAAAGCCGAAAACATCCCCAGCTCTTCTGAGTCTGAACAATTAAATGTTCTGTTAATCTAGCAATGCAAAGAGGTTTGCTAGGAAGAGTCCCCGCTGTCCCCGCCGGGGACATCTCACCCGGGGCTGTTCCCTCTCCCTCCTACCAGGCTGCGGGCAGTTACAGCCAGCCCTGCCTACCTATAGCTTGAAGCACCAGGGAGCTGGGGTGACGGGAGGAAAAAGATGAGAACAACTGAACAAAACAATGCTAAATCTTGCTTCAGTGTCCAATTATACGTGTGTGTACATATATATATATATATATAAACAAAAGTCAGTATTGAAAAAGAGTAAAAAACAAGGCAAAGATTGCTGCGAACAGGCTGCAGCCTTCTGCTCTGTATCCTCCACAAATATCATCTCTGATTTTCTCCGAAGGGGAAGGGGCAGGGAGGACGAAAACTCCTGCTACAGCAGCTTTCCCTATCACACAAAACTGATGTGTAACTAACTCAGCCACAAGGATACGGGAAATTTTTATTTATTAAAAAAAAAAAAAGAAGTACTTCAAAAAAATGATAAGTACTGCATGGTAATATTGGAAGTATTTATATACATGGTTTTCTTTGTCTTTTGTTGAAATGTCTCCTGGTCACTTGGGGTCCCCTCTAGCGCCGTCCGCCCTGCTCTCCCGTCCCATGCCGTCCCATCCCCTCCCCGGCTCTCCGGCCTCAGTACACGGAGCTGTTCCTGATGCCGCAGCACAGCACCATGCTCAGGATCATTTCGAAGATCTGCAGGGAGACACAAGGCCGCCCGTGAGCCTTCGGTCCACAGGATCCCCCTTCCTCCTCCTCCCCACTACCGATGAGGGCATCCCGTGGTGCTGCGGGGTGCCCTCGACCCCGTTTCTCCCAGCCCCACACGCTGGCACTCACCATGATCACGGCAACCACGATGGCAGCAATGCCAATCAGGTACAGCTTCCCAGAGAACAGCTCGTCAATTTTTTGGTGACAGCTTGGGGAAAACTGCAGCAGAGAACAAGCAGCGTCAGGAAGCCGGTTTTTCCCTCACCCTCCACAGATGCCTGCTCCTGTGCTCTGCCTACCTGCAAGGATTTCATCAAGGAGTCCTTCGGGCACAGCTCGTCCTTCCATAAGGCAGTGGTGACTCCCATTATGGCATCAGGACCGCAGCAGTCCAGCTGCACAGCGAGAGGAAAAGCAGCATGAGAAAGACTTGCCAACACTCTCCCGCACTGCTCTGTGCACCCATGATGAGGAGTCAGCTCGAGGAGAAAATAAAAAGGGCAGGGAGGAAGGAATTAACCCTCCAAGCTCCATTTTTGATTTGCATGCAGTGCCTTGTGCAGTAACTGCAAATTCCTATGTTGGGCCTTGCTCTCTCCAGGGATTTGCTTGCTGCTGAGCAGAGGAAGTTCTCTTGGAATAAGTTCCTCAAAACAGCTTTTTTTTTCTTCTGCTTTTTCTGAATTTTACTTAATCGGGGGTACTGAGGCACATGAAAAGCAACTTAATTAAAGCCCAGGCCAGGCTCCCTAGCACAGCACAAAGGACGACAATTTAGGGCAATGCGACTCAGTTACTTCTCATCTCAGAGCAGCAAACTCCACAGGTTAACTCAAACATATCAACGTTTGCTTTAAACTATGCTTTTCCTGCTCGTTTTCCTGACTCCATTTCTTCTCCTTTCTCCTATACTCTTGTGTCCCATTGCTACAAATAATTCCTCCAATTTTCTCCACTTTTTCTGTATAAAGCTTGGAGTACAGGCCGCAGAAGCCCTTTGCTGACAACACTCTTTGTCCCGGTTCAATCCCTAAGCATCCAAACTTCCAGAGCTGTCCTCAGCTGGAAGCTGGATCTCGTAGCTCCAGCTTGTTCCCTCCTCCTCTGCGGGGA
The DNA here is from genome assembly GCA_013398315.1 of Nothoprocta pentlandii. Classification (NCBI taxonomy): domain Eukaryota; kingdom Metazoa; phylum Chordata; class Aves; order Tinamiformes; family Tinamidae; genus Nothoprocta; species Nothoprocta pentlandii. Next base: position 155,404 of record VZSG01001111.1, on the reverse strand, counting down.
GGTTGCTCTTCACCCCCTTGCAAGCTGACGTGCCGAAAGTGATTTTGCAGGTCAGCTTGTGCCTGGGCAGGGGTTTCTCAGCGCGCCACATCCCGCTCCTCAGCGTGACCTTGGCCAGAGCGGAGCGCGCCGGAAGGCTCCCGACATCTCACCGTCTCATGGAAGGTCTTCACCACGGCCTTGCCGTTGTTGGACTCCGAGTCTGCCATGAGCGCCTGCTGAAACGCTTGGTCGTAGAACTGCTTCACGTCCTTGGCTATCTGGGGAAGGCAGCGAGAAGAGGTCCCTCTTAGCCAGAGGACAGCAAGGAGATGTGCCCAAGGAGCAGGCTCTCTCTAACATCGCTCCCTTGGCAGGGACGATAGGCAGAGAAGCAGTTTTTAATGGGTTTGGACCCTGATTATTTACACAGATGAGTAGAAAACACCCTTCTGTAAGGATTAAATTCTTACAGTGTTATGAAGAGCAACTGTTAAGAACCTCATTCCCCGGCTAGCAGGTTTCAGCCAACATTATTCAAATGCTTTGAGCTCTCTATAGAGGCAAAACCAGCTAGGCCATGGATGGGGAACCACAAGAGCTGGACAGTCCTCAGACTGCACACATTTGTTGCTGCTCCCAGAAACAAGCTTGTTCTGACCTACAGCGTATCTGGAAATGAAGCAGGAGGGCACCCGGCTTCCTGCAGAGGAATGACACAGTCGGGAAGCCAGGAGGAACTTGGAGGGGCAAGTGAGTTTGCAGCTATGGGCACCTCCGTTTGCAGTCGGTCTTGGACGGAGGGTAGGTCAGGAAGCTCAGATGCTTCGGACGGATGTCAAACTCCTGCTGGGGCCCTAGATGGATCTAAGCACCCCTGCCCTGTAGACGGCTTCGTGAGTAACCTTGGCCATATCCTAACTTCGCCATCTGCCCTCGGGAACTGCAGCCTGTCGTGGGGGATCATGGCTGCAGCCTCTGCTCCATGGAGCAAAAGGAATAAAAAAATCAAGTTCAGAACAGTTGAACTTGTGACTTTCTCTAGCAGCTTCCAATAATTTGAGAGACAGGGGAAAGGAGGGCATGCAAGAGAGGCAGATGAGATAAATATAACTAAGTACAAAAGGGAAAGTGCTTTCCAGAACCTCTGCTCTTGGCAGCGCATGCTAGATTAGCAAATGAGAAAGAAACTGCTGTAAAAAAAGGACAGCAATTTCAATCAATTATCCCACGCTCTCTCCCTTCTTGCTCCCAAGTCCTGTTTTGGACGGCAACGTTCTCTGCTCAAACCATTTGAGCCTGGAACAGGGACAAATGAATCCTGCTTCTCGCCTCCCTCCCTGCATCTAAACTACCTCAGGAAAAGCGGGGACAGAGCATGACTGCCCCAGCTTCAAGGAGCAGCCTTCACCAGGACACGACTCCGGTCCCAAAGGGCATCCCCGTGGGCAGGTGTGACTCCCACCTCACCCACCGCCATGGGGCCCGGCCTGGGCTGCCAGTGGGGTGTCCTCCACCGTGGCACCCAAGCGCCTGCTTCCCAGTGTCGGGAACACTGGAGCTGCTCCTCATGGGGGGTCTGGGTCTCCGATTCGCCGGACAGCCCCTGTGTCCTGCCCAGGTCACACAGCTAGTCCAGAATCCCACGTCTCAGTCCGAGTCCTTAGCTACACCTTCCTCCGTGATCCACTACGGCTGCAGCAGTCCCACCTTAACTACACCTTCCTCCGTGATCCACTACGGTTGCAGCAGTCCCACCTTAACTACACCTTCCTCCATGATCCACTACGGCTGCAGCAGTCCCACCTTAACTACACCTTCCTCCATGATCCACTATGGTTGCAGCAGTCCCACCTTAACTACACCTTCCTCCATGATCCACTATGGTTGCATCCCAGTCCCACACACTCAGATTTCACAGTCACCTTACCTGGTCTTTGTTGACAAAACCCCAAATTCCAGCCGCAACCTCACAGGCAAACAGGATCACCAGGCAAGTAAAGAACTGTGAAGGCAAATCAGGAGAAGGACATTTTACATTTTTGGCTACGTGCAAAAGAAGCAATAAGGTGGGTACAATGGAGCAGCGTTCCTAATGATCAGAAGATCAAAGTGTTACCCGATTTCCAACCATCTTCTCTCGTGCAGATCCCAATACATTTTCCCAAAAGTCACCTCCAGCCTTCCACATCCAAATCCCGCTGCAGTGTTTAAGCCTTAAGGCCTTTGCAGGGTATTTTCCACCCCGGGGAGGAGCAGCTACGGGCACAGCCTGCACCAAGGGACAAACTGCCCCTGCTCGTGTGGCTGCAGGAGCACACTGTGCCCCCCTGCTCCAGCTCGGACGCTCTGGGGCCGGGAGCTCTGGAGCAGCGCTGGGCTCAGAGCACTCGCCGCACGCTGAGGAGCAGCGGGGCGCCCGGGCAGGATTTGTGGCCGGCGCAGCCCTGCAGCTTCTTGCATAAATACTAATTCTCATGTTTTCCCACAGCCCCACCCTGTTGCTGCGATTGTAAAAGTTCCCCCTGCCACCCCGAAGCCTTCCTCCGGCTTTCTGCTCACACCCTGGGAACGCGCGGGGACTCCGACTGCAAAGGGCAAGCTCTGAAGCTCGTGCAGCAGAGCACAGTGCTGAGCTCCACGTCCCCACGTTACCGTGGGGGCGACGCTGCCCTCGGGGGTTTCTTTGTGGGAACCCCCTCGGGCTGGTCAGAGTTGCCGTGAAAGTAGAGACAAAAATGAGGTGGGAACGTGACAGAACATGTTCTTGTGTGCAAGAACAGGGGAGAGCACATAAAAAATAAATGGAAATGGGACTACTGACCTCCCGCAGGGAAGGACTTGGAACTCCTGCCTCCTGTTTAGACGGGGAACATCTCTGGGGAACTGGGTCCCACCTCATCCCAAGGGAGCAGGTCCCCGTGCCCGGCGGGTGCACTTCTTGGGAATTCCCTAAGCACTAGGGCCCGCTCTTGCAGAGGGCACCCTCCAGCAGAGGGGCCTCCTTTACTGCAGCCTGGGGGACAGGATTTTATGGGGATTTAGCCCTACCCTTGGGTTGCCACACAGCCAAGACGCAGCTTTTACGGGGCAGGGACACGGCTCTGCTCCCAGAGGGGCACCTGGATCCATCCCAGGGGGAAAAGCACCCGTGGATGAGCGACTCCCTCCCGCTGCCCTGCTTGCTCGTGGGCTGCTCTGAGGGCCGGGAGCTTCCCCCTTTGCAGCAATTCCTGGTGAACACGGACCAGAAGCACCGGGAGGTGCAGCAACCTGCTCGCGAGGAGCACGGGAGCCAGCAGCAAAGCTCCACTGCCCGACTCCAGGCTGCACCCACGGCTCGCTCTCCACCACAAAACTAATTTTCAGCTCAAAAAAGCTGAGCACTGTCCCTATTTTTTTCTTTTGTTTAATTTACCCTCCTCCTCCTTTTTTATTTTTATTTTTGAGAGTTTTTAGAGGCTTTTGCAACTTCCAAGCACGACAGCTCTGCAGGCAGCTCCGTGAGGGGAGGGGGCAGAGGAAAATTAAACAAAAAAATACATAAACTACAGAAATGGGCCTGCTCCAGGGCACCAGAACACGCGTGCCCACGGGGCACATCACACCAAGGCCACACCAAGAGCCCCCTTCCCACGAAGGCCCCGCGAGGCCGGTGGCGAGGGGACGTGGGCAGCCAGGGGAGGCTGGAAACTCGCTTCAAGCCAGACCACACGTGGGAACTTGCTCTAAACAAAGGGGTCCCTCTCCCCTCCGGCAAAGGCTTTTGCTGTGGCTGCAGCTGGTGCAATCGCTGGGATTGTCCCATGCTGGGAATCCCAAGCGGCTGCCTCTCGCTGTGGTGCCTGCACCCCTTGGGGAATCGATTTTCCAGGGTTTACCTTGACATCCTGACCAAATCATGGTGAGGAACCTTTGCTGGGTTTGGCTGGGTGACCCCACGGCGGGTGTGCCAGCCCCATGGCTCTTACCGTCCCCAGAAGGCACTGAGACTCCTGGATCGCGCCGTAGCATCCCAGGAAGCCCACGAACATCATGACGGCCCCCACGGCGATGAGGATGTAGATCCCTGCGAGGGGAAGCGAGAGGCGACCGCGTTACTGCAGAACCACCCGCGGCCCAGCACTCATTGCAGGTGTGAGTAACCGAGGCCTAAGGGAGGCAGAGGGGGCTGTGGACCCAGCAAGAGCTCCCAGCAGCAGGAAAAGCCACCACGTCTTGCTCCACTTCTTGCTCCTCTGCTCCTGCTGGCACTGAAGTTCTTGGACAACATATGAGCGTTGCTGACGGAAATGATCCACTGTTGGTTCAGCTCAGGCTGCACTTCAGGGCAATCCTATCATCCCTCCCTCTGAAATGGCTCTCATCACCTTAGAGGAACCATTTTTTGGTGGATTCTGCTGCTCGGGCACAGCATCCACGCGGGCTGCACAGCGGGCACCACATGGACCCCCATGTGATCGAAACAGGGACTTGAAGACCTGGGTTAAGCTTTTAAGGAACCTACTGACACTTAAAACCACCACCACGCACAGCCCGTCCTGCTCCCCAAGCCACGGAAATCCCCGGAGCGGGATCAATAATAGGAAAAGGGTGTAGCGAGGAAGACAAAGGCAAGGAAGACAAAGGCTTTAGCGTGTCCCGAGTGTGGGAGCTACCCCGTTCCCATCCAACCAGTTCCCATCGGTGCTACCCAGTTCCCGTCTATTTTAAACGCTTTGGCAGAGGAGATAAAAGCAGTCGGTTAATGTATTGATTCAAATTAACAATAAAGCTAGTGGTTTATTTATGTTAAATATTTATATTTCTTGCTCACGTTTGAAAGGCAGACAAGGGACAAGACTAAGGGAAAAGTACTACTTCAACATCATATTAAATGCAAGCTAGAATCATGTTTTTTTAATAACTTCTACAAAAAAGAAGAATTTTTCCCCCCAACTTATTAATGTTCAGTCAACTTCATAACTAGTTCAAAGCCTGGAAACTGGGCATTTGGGCAAGGCAGAGAAAAACCAAAGGAATGAAAGGTTACTCAGGAAAAAAAACAAGGGGCAAAACCACAAAACCCCATAACCCCATAGCAGAACTGAGCCCAAGGCTCAGCTCTGCTAGCTCCAGTTCCTTACCAACCTTAATGGCCAAATGCCAGCAGCTCGGTTAAGTTTGTTTCCTTTTCTGAAAATAGAGCCTTCCTTTTTTTAAGGCATCACGTAGCATATCTGTGAGTTAAAGTGCTTAAGTCCTGGGGTTCTCCTGTTTTGTAAGGGGGTCTGCCTGCCACCCAACAGCAACTTAAAATGGTGAAATGGTGAAAAAGGAGGCAAGGCTGCACTCATCCTTTTTAAACTACAATGAAAAAATAAAACAGCATCCGAATAAGCTTATATTAAGTACCTGGTAACTCAACAGCAATTCAGGGAATCTTCCTAAGAGGCTCTGCCCTTCAAGTAAAGCTTTTATTTAGCTACAAGTCAAAATGGTTTTTGTAGTTGTCAGTTAGCTCTTCCTTCCAAATAAAACTGAAGCACAAATGCAGCTCAAGATTAAACCTGCTCTTACATATATAGCATGTGGATTTTTTTTTTTTTAAGATTTCTCTTAATTTTGTAACTTTTGATTGATTGCCTGGTAACTTCAGAGTGAAGTCGAAAGAGAACGTCACACCGACCACCCTCATGGACCTCTCCAAGAGTGAGGTTAAACCAATGCAAAATAAAAGGATACGATGATTTCAGCTAGTCCAAAAACTCTAGGTGGGTAGGTCAAGCTTGGGGAAGAACTTCTTCACTGTGAGGGTGACAGAGCCCTGGCACAGGCTGCCCAGGGAGGCTGTGGAGTCTCCTTCTCTGGAGATCTTCCAGTCCCGCCTGGATGCCGCCCTGTGCTCTGGGTGTCCCTGCTGGAGCAGGGGGCTGGACTAGATGATCTCTAGAGGTCCCTTCCAACGGTCTAACTAACACGGTCCCTTCCGTGGTCTAACTAACTCCTTCCACTCTTGCCCTTTGGGAACGGGAGCCACGGGCAGGCTGACGCCGCCGCACAGCACGAAGGCAAGAGCGGAACGGGGCGAAACGGGGCCACGGAAGCGGGACCCCCCGCCACGAGACGGTGGCCGCCGCGCTTCCCCAAAACCTCCCGCTATATTTAGCCGCCGGCAAGAGGGAGGAAACCAGATGGAGGGGAAGCCGGGGCACAACGGAGCGGCCTGACCCAGGAGGAACTTCCAGGCTGCGCAAGGGCCTCGCTGCGGCCGCTGGGCCTGCCAGGGGAGCCGCCGCGGAGCTCCCGGATCCAGCGGCAGCCCGGGAGCTGCCAGGCAGCAACCGGCCGGCCACCAAGGCGAAGAGGGACAACAGGGCCTTGCACCGGGGGCGTGAGGAGGGGAAACGAGGTGGAGAAAATCAGGGGGCGCTTCTTGTGAAGGAGAGGCCAGGAGTCCAAGTTTGGGAGACCTGGCTGAACTGGAATTAGATGATGTTGCCCCAGTGGCTAAAACCGCCGCTGCAGATTGTGAAAGGAGGGGTGCAGAGCAGGCACCGCCAGGCCGCAGCGTGGATGGGGCAAGGAGGCTCCCGGGGGCGACGGGAAGGCGTCGGAGCATCCAGCAGGCCGTCTGCTGGGCACCGGCCAGGCTCCACAGCCTCCGGGGAGAACTCCACAGGCTCCGCAACTGCCGCCTGGAGAAGAACAGTGCATCCATGGGGATCTCTCCGAGGAAAGGTCTGCTCGTCACCACCAAAACACGCCCACGCTCAGGAACCAGCTCTCTTCCCGCGCCGGCTGCTACCAGCATTGCTGTTGGCGGCAAGTTTTCAGCCCAAAACAGGATGGGATTTTTGCATCTTTTACAGGCCTGGCTGCCTCAGCGGAACAGTTTTGATCTCAAGGGATCTCTGCAGGAAATGCAGTTTCGATCACCTGAGTGCAGCAGGTTGTGAACTGTCCCCTACTTCTACCAGCAGCAGGGAGAAGGCAGAAAGCTCAGTTGGGAGCAGCGGGGCTTCAATGGCCGGAGAAGTCAACGTTCAGACTGGGAGATGGGTGACAAGTAGATGCAGCGGATCTGGTGACACAGCAGCACGACGCTGCGGGCACCCCAACACCCGGCTCACTTCTGTGGAGCACATAAAAGGTTTGCTACTCCGATTCTTCAAAATAAACACTGAAGGCAACTTCCAAACCTGAACAAAGACCTAAGAGATCAGCAGGACAACTAAAAGTTTCCGCCTGAAAACTAGGAGATACAAAGCCCGGCAAGAATCTCAGCTGACGGAGGTGACTAAGAGGAAACAGGCGTCTGCTGGGCTATAGAAGTCTCTCAGATGCCTCTCTGTATTTGCTTTTTGTTGGTGTTTGTTCTTTTTTCTTTTTAAAAAGAAAAAAAAAAAAAACAAACAGAACAAAAAACATCTGCTGAAATCCCATTCCAAGCAGCCTGTCCAGACCCCCGGCAGACAATCAGGTCCCAGCCTCCTACTTCTCTCCCTGCTAATGCTTTGCCAATTCCCTGCCAGAGCCAACACCAAGTATCAGTGACTAGCACTGAAAAAAACCAAGACGGGAAACGAAAAGGAAGCGAGGGAATCAGATCACACACTTTGCCCAGACAAGTTCTTCCTCCCAAATCATCCAAATTGATTTTGCTTTTCTCATGCTTTAGCGAAAACGCAAGCGCAGCCCAAGAGGGGAGCAAAAGTGCCGGGGAGACTCTTATGGAAACACAAGGAAAAGCAGGGAGACAGGGCCTGCCAAAGCCCAAGGAAAGCAGCAAGGCAGAGCAGGAGGTGAGAGCACGGCAGAAGCTGGAGGAGCTCCCGCTCCGGCCGAGCTGCTTTCCCGCTCCGGCCGAGCTGCTTTCCAGCGCCGCCGACCCTGCATCCCACTTGGCATTGCCCGATGCGAGCCTGGCGGATGGAAGCGGTTCAGCGGGAGAAGCAGGAATGTGCGGCCAAGCGGGGGAGAGGGCTGCGGCGAGCGGCTCGGAAACCCGCGGAAAGCCTGGGAGGCTCCCGGGAGCCGGGCCAGCTCCGCCGGGAGGCGCAAACAAGCCTCCCTCGTCGGCGGGGAGCAGCAGAGCGGGGCCCTTCCCGGAGCAATTCCCATCCTTCCATAGGGAGGAGCACGAGCCACCGGGGCCGCACTGGGGAGGCAATTCCCATCCTTCCATAGGGAGGAGCACGAGCCACCAGGGCCGCACTGGGGAGGCCGGCTCGGCTCCGGGCTTCCCTGGAGCGATGCTTCCCGCTCCGAGGCCCGGAGGGGACGGGACACGATGGAGCGGGAGCAGGGAAGGGGCAGAGAGGCGGCGCTCCGGGTCGTTACTCCCTCTGGCACTATGGCCGCATAGCTGCCGCCTGCAGGGCTGTAAAACCCACGTCCCCTCCCTGCCGAGTCAACGGAGAAATGGAAAAACAACAAAAAAAGCTCCAAAACAAGGGCTTTTTTTTTAAGCAAATAAAAGGAGGAATGCGAGCAGTGTGAGGACAGCCCCCGCAGAGCGCGGCGGGAGCTGCTGGGGCCGCCGGGCGGCCCCTTCCTCATCCCCACGCAGAGAGGGGCCGCAATCCACGCTCCTGGAAGGGACAGGGAAAGGGCCTGGTCTCCTGCGGGGGTCAGCGATGCGGGAACTTGAACACGTCCAAGTGCCTCAGCTCAGCCAGGAGCTGATAGCGCTTCCTTGGGCACGCCAGGGAAACGAGGAGGAGGAGGAAAGAGCAAGGATGCTGCAAGGGGACGACTGGGAAACCCTGCCTCCACTTCCCTGCGCTCCCTTTTCCAAGGAAAACATTGCTGCACTGCAGCTGCTAAGCACTTCCAGATGGAGCAACAACACTGGGAGGCACGGAGAGCTCTCCTGGCGGGATGTGGCAGGCGAGGGGAGATGAAAGGCTGCTCGCCTGCGGGAATCAAGGAAGCAGGAAGCAAAGGACACCTCGGGCACAACAGCACAGCAGGGCGCTGTGGCCAAGGCCCAAGCCACTCTCCGCAGGAGTGCATGTACTCACATCCCTGCGCCAGGAGCTTCCACAGGCAGAGATGCCGCACAGATTTTCTCCACCTTGCCTAGCTGGGATGTGCAGGAAGCAGCCTCCAATATGGGAGGGTGGGATCAGTGTGCAGCTGGGGGGAAGAGCCGGGTCTACAGCATCCTCCCCAGGGAGCATGGGCGATGCTGACACCAGCAGCCACCGAGCGCGCAGGGGACCGCGGCTGCAACGAGCCGGACCAGCGCCTGCTGCCCCAGACTACGGATATCTGGATGTGCCCAAGTTTTACTCCTGGCAGACTACAGGTGCACACAGAGGACGTTTGGGGGACGCTCTGCTGCCTAAACAGCTGGCGTAGCTCTCGAAGCCACTGGCTGAAACTGCTGGAAGTTGTAAGGCCTGCAGAAGCCACGCTAGGCAGAGCTCCTCCACATCAGCGACAACAGCAGGGACAGTGGGGATGAGCAAAGGAGGACAACTACCACAGCTGTTGTCCACGGAGGAACCGAGGAGCTCGCTGCAACGAAGGCAACTGACCTGCAGCTAACTACAGCCTGTGCACTGAGCTTACCACAGCCTTTGGCATACACAGCCATCACACCAAGCCAAAGAGCTGATCTGAGTTAAGGCCGGGGGCATCAGTGGGAGGACACTTCCCGTTTCGTCTGCACATCTGACTCGTCACAAGTTGCTGGTCGGAGAGAAACTGAATTGGGTGATAAAAATACAGGAGGGTATTTTAATACCGTTAAACATACCGTGCAGCCTCTCTCAGAGAGAAGTACTGACAACCTGTTTTGCATTAAAATACTATTTTAAAACTCTTTAATAATAAAGTTGACCCACAGTGATTAGAGCAAAATTAGACTCAACAGATCTCAACGTTTTTAAAAACTCCCTTTTCAAACCTTTGAATAAAAATGTTATTTCTCTAACTTTCTTGTTTCTCAGTCCTTTCCAGATCCATTAAGATGTGTAAAATAACCAGTCCAGGTAACCAAACACTTCAGATTTTCATCCTGCATCTGAAGAGAACACAACTGCCCAGTGCTCTCACTATATTAATTTACTTGGGCACCTAGACAGAGAGCACCTTCCTTTAAGAACTGAGCGGCCAACTCGTGTTTCCCCAAGTTTCCTTGACGGGACAGCTCAGAACCAGCCTGCCCACCAGGGTAAACGGATGCACTCAGTGCCAAGTGCCACCCACAGCTTGTGCTCAGCAGCCCGTTGTGCCCGGCCATGGCTCACAGCCTCCTGCTGAACCCCAGGCCAAGGAGGCTGGAAGGGGCAGAGCACAAGCAGGCGCTGGGAGGGACTGGGGGCCTGGACCTGTTGCTGGTATCCGCAGGGATCACGGCACAGGGCTACGCGAAGACGGAAGGCAGCCTTTCTGCCAGTGTTTGCTGCAGGACCTAGGGATCCTCCCAGGGAAAGCTGAGCAGATTTCCTGCGCTTTTGAGGCTACCGAAGCCTCAAACAGGAACACGGTCGAACCCTGTGGCGGCAGCGCACCGGCCTCGAGGACACGTCCGCAGCGGCCGCCGGACTCCAGCGTGAGGCTGGAACGCGTTAGTGGGAAGCGAGGCAGACTTAGAAACATCCCCCTGCTTTCCAGCCCATTTCTTAACAGCCCGGTCCATGTAAAAGGCAGCTTGGATTCACTTCCAAGCAAAGAAATTGGATCGCGTTTGACCAGAGAGGGATTGCAAAATGAGAGACTCCAACGTGCACAACGAGAGAGCAGGGATTCAGTGCTGCCCAAGAGCCATTTCCCCTGCGAGCTGATCCCACCTGAGCTCAGGGCAGAACTCGGCTCAGGAGGCACCAGGCAGGGCACTAAGATGAGCCTGGCACTGCTGCTGCCCCTGTGTCCCCCTCTCTCTGGGGCACATCACAGCAGGGCTGCCCCTCAGCTACCTCCAGGCTTGCCACCCCTTTCAGTCTTTTTGCTAACAGGGAAAAAAGAACAGGGAGAGAGAGGGGGGAAAAAAAACGGTGCCTCTTTAATCGGGGCAGCAATATCCAGAAGGAGAGTGCAGAAGGGGAGTGGCAGCAACAGCTTCAGCATCCAAATTTAATCCGCCAGGGCATGCCTGCCCGAAACCCAACCCTCCTCCCAAGGAGTGCCAGTGCCGTGGCGCTCTCGGGAAAAAAGGGATAGCAGCCAGGACAGGAATCTTTACTAAAAAGTAAAGGAGGGGGGAAAAAAGGAAAACTCCGAGCTCAGTGAGCGGCTTTCCGCCCCCAAAGCCCTGCAGAGGCCTCAGGCACCTCGGCGTGTTCGGAGCTGGCCCCGCTCCCGGGGCCGGCCGCGGGCCGGGCAGCGTTATTCTAGCACTTGCTATTAACAGCTGGATACAGATTTCCTATTTTGGACCTGTGGAGTTAAGAGCCGGGCCAAACACTCCCGACCGCAGCACTCTGCTCCTCCTCAGATGTTCTCAGGGAGAACAAGCAAGCGGGGGGAGAGACGGGGCAACTGGGAGCCAAGGGACAAGGACGAGGCTGCAGAGCCTGCAGCCCACGCCACGCAGCGCCCTCGCGCCCTGCGGCACCTCACGGGCCCCAGCAGGCCCAGGAAACCGCCTCTCTGTGCAGGGCTGGAGCCCGGGGTCAGCTCGGCGTGCACGCACCAACCTGCTGCGGGCTCAAGTTTCCACCCAGACCTGCGTGCTGGCGCCAAAGGGCAAGCACGAGCCGCTGCACCCACGGCAGCCTCTTTTCCTGCCCTTGTGGTTGTAACTCGGGACGGATCCCGCCGGGGGGGCACCCACGTTGGTGCCTCCCACCCACACAGCACCCAGCGTGCAGGAGGTGCAGGACTCCACGCTCCTCACCCTGTCACTCCTCACCCCACAACTCACCTTGCAGCCCGTGGCCATCCCTGGGCAATACTGCCTTCCTCCACGCTCCCCTCGATCCCTGCCCATGGTCTGGCATGAAAAGCAGCAGGAGAAAATCCGTGAACACACACACACACACACGGCATTGCCATGGCCAACTGGTGGATTTACAGACCCCCACTGTTCTTCCTTCTGCTTCTCCTCACAGCGGCACTACCTTCCGTGGCCATTCCTGGATATCACAAGGGCAAGTGCTTGAAGGACAAGCTTGATGGCCTAAAGAAGCGCTTGGCCCTTCCAGCCACCCCCTAACTCAGTTTTGTTTCAGCTTTAGAGCAGCCAAGCAGCTAACGTGCCGTTTTCTGGAACATTGTGACCACAACCAAAGCGGCAGAGCCAAGAGCACAGGCTGCGAGAAGCAGCCACCATCAGATGTTACTGGGGAAGAAACCCACCACCGAGAGCTCCAGTTGCCACCTTTGGAGCCGGAGACACAACTAGGCTAATGCTAAAGCACCAGGGAAAGGTGTTTCTCGCAGAAAGCCCCGGAGCTGCTCGTGGATGGGGAATATTGGCAACAACAGGTGCCTGTGGGGCGCAGGGGCCAAGGAAGGCAGGCGGGAATGTCTCCCGCTCCCTTCCCGGCAGGATCCTCGCCGCTTCCCAGCAGCGCGACCAGCGGGGGAGCCCCACGTCAGCAAACAAGAAAGCCATGGTTAAGGGGGAAGGAAAAAAGGAAAACGAACAAATAAAAAAAGAGGACAAAAAGGGTGTTTCAAAAGCCTCCTGACAGATGCTGGGACAAGCGCCCTGCACCGGACACTGGGGAGTAATCCGTGAGGGAAAACCCGGCGCTGGAGGCCAAGCCCAAGCACGCGGGAGCGAGTGTGCGTGCGGATGCTGGAGGGGAGGAAACCACAGGGCGGGAGCTGCTGCGATGGGAGCGTCGGCTGCCACAGAGCAGGGAGAGAAAGGAAAGAACGGGGGGGAAGAAAAGGAGGAAAAAAAAGGGCATGGAATCCCGGCCCTCAGAGGGGCAGCCGGGGAGCCGGCAGCTGCACGGAGCGCTGCTGCTGTTACTGAATGGGATCTCCAGGACAGAGCAGCCGCCGAGGGCCTGGCAAGGGGCACCCTTCCTGCCCGAGCCGCCTGCAACGCTGCAGGGACGCCCAGGGCGCACAAGGCGCGGGAGGGGAGCGCTATGGGGGCAGCTCCGGTGCCGAGCCGGGCAAGGCCTTTCCTCAGCAGGTGACCTGTCCTCTAGGCACGTCGGGGCCCGCAGCGCCACGGCGGGCATCATCGTCACCCCCGCAGGGCCAAAGCAAGCACCGGCACCAGGCTTGGCTGCAGGTCAGTCTCCAGAGGACCTCCGTGAATCCCAGTCCAGTGGGGTCGTTTGCTCCACGTGCAAGGCGGGCCAGACTCTCAGCCCTCCTGCTCCGCAGGCACAGGCGCACTCCGCACCCTGCTCTTATCCAAGGAATTCGGGCTCACCCGGCAGCCCAAAGCTGGTCCCGGGAGAGCCAGGGGGACCCTCTCCCTCTCCTCTCCTCCCACGAGGGAGGCTGGAGACCATCTGGAAGGTGCTCCTGCTGCTCCTAAGCAAGAGCACTGGAGAGCGGGGCAAAACAAGGGGTTTCTTCTTGCAGCGAGCCAGCGTGCTGTCATATTAATAAAATCAAGCTAAGCTTAAGCACACATACAGACGGTCCACGGGCCCCTCCTGGAGAACATGAGTCATGCTGTTCTCCAAGTTGTACTTTCGGCTGCCAACTGTTCCTTTAGCTACTTTTATATCCTTTTGGGAGAGGGATGAGGAACCAAGAGAGGCAGCCAAGTCCCCAACCTTTCCAGATCAATCATGCACCCTCTACTGAAGCCAACGTGTTGCAGGGGAGACTGTCACCAAGAACAAGGTCTAAGGAAATCTGCTATGCAGAAACACTGTCCAAAATTAAAGGTTTTTTTGCACTTTTCGTCAATTCAGAGGCTACGTTTCAGACATAGCCCAGGTGACAGGTGACAAACATTTGGACCTGCACGTGGTGGACATTTTGGGGGAAAACCCGGGAAGCAGCAGCAGTTATTTTAAGCTACAGCTTACACTGTGTCTTGCCAAGTCTGCTCCTCACCCATGGAGCTCCTCTCCGTACAGCACCACCCTCTACGCTGTGCTTCCATGGTGCATCCCAACAATCCACCCGGGGCCAAAACACCCACGGAGCGGGGTCAGCTCCCGACCCGCCTGCCCAAGGGCTGCTTACCAACGTAGAAGGTGTTGGGGGCTTGCTTCTCCCCCAGCTGCAGGTACAGGATGTTCGTGGTCTGCGAGTCATGACGGAGCCACAGGGCCACCCCGAGGATGATCCCTCCGGCCAGCTGCGGGGAGAGAAGATGGAAACCACATGTTAAGTGCTGCAGCACCCAGAGCAGCCCGGCCCGCACCTCTGGGCAGGAAAGACTCGCTTTTTTTGAGGACTGGCTTTAGGGAACTGCTTCAGTTATGACAGAGACCCTCGATAGCAGCCACAGTTTATCTCCCAGCTCAGGCTTAGGCGATAATCTGAGCTTCCCTTCCAGCTTGCTGCGAGCTCTCGTTTTCCTCTGTGTGCCTGGACGAAACAAACCCCATCTCCCTCCCAGCATGGAAAACGGGCAGTGTTTCAAGCAGCGACAGCCTGCCCAGGCTGCGGGAAGCATCTTCCCCCCTTCCCAGCCCTCGGCCCGGTGTCGGCCGCTTGCTTGTGAGCTGTTCCCTCCACAGCTTCCCTGGGCATTCGCTACTCTGGGTAGTCACAAGGAGACCTCATCTGCTAAGGAGACCTCCAACTCCCCAGAACATCCTTTCTGTGCGGCCTCGCCCCACCTCTGCAACGTGTCTGGAAGCACAGGCAGCCCACAGCAACATTTTCCAGGCTGTGGACTGCATGATTCACACAGTCCTCATCGATTGCAAGACCATCTTTCACCCCGAGCCTCTGCCAAGTGATTTCCAGTTCTTGTAGGCCACTTCTTTCCTACGAGTTATTTTACATGGCTGTTAAAACTGAATGCTAAGGCTTACCTAAGAAGCAAGAAACCTACAACTGACATTTTAGGGACCATATTTTTTTTTGATGCCATTAGCTATACACTCCGGATTTTAAGTCCAAACAACGTTATATGTGCAATGAGGTAGCACATGCCTCTCATCTCACCCTCCCATCTGTATTTTTTGGAAACTGGGTAGGAAGGAAAGGCCAGAGCAGGGATGAGAAAGTGTCTCGGAGAACTGTCACTTCTTTCTCCCTGCCCAAAGTCTCTCCCAGGCCCCACATTTGCTATTTTCCCCGCTCCCAGTTCACATTCCCAGCTTGAGCAGATCATGGAGGAAGAAAGAAATGTTTTTCACAAGGGTTTTTGAGTCAGCAACCAACACGTAAGGTGCCACGAAGACTGCATCTAAAATAAGAGCTCGTTTGGTAATAGCATAAAATCTATAAGTGAGCAGCTGCAGCAGAGCCCAAATGAACACGTGGACTGGGATTTCCAAAAAGATGCTCAGTGGGAGCCTAACTTGGCCCTTTCTGGGGTCAGTTGGCGGTTTTCTTCCTCGTGACCTGCAAAACCCAGCAATGAGATTCTTGCTGGGTAGCCCCAAAAAGACCCACCATTTGTGCAGAATCCACAGCACAGTCCGAGCCCTGAGCTGCCACATCCAGTCAGTGGAAGGAAAAGGTCCCCACCATCCCGCCCTTGGGGAGAGGGAAGGGGATTCTGGTGAGCCTCCCTGCTCCTTTGCTTCCAACAAAGCGGATCGGCTCCAACACGTGCTCTGCAGGAGGCAGTGCCCCTGGCCTGCCAGGACGCTGCCTTATCTCGCCTGCCTTGCAGAGCCCGAGCTCCTTGCCATGGAAAAAGCAACAAAAGGCAGCCCCGTGCTCAAGCTCAGCTCCAAATAAGGCAGCTAGTGCCTTAGCAGAAAGTTACCCGAATCCAGCCTGCTATTTCTCATTCATTGTCTAGGAACATAATAAAACCCACGTTCATTTATCCCTCTGGGGATAAAGAGCCAGTCCCAAACTTAAGCAGTGCTGGCTTTTAAAGCAAAGGTCTTTCTGTGGCTCCCATGGGGGGCAAAGTCTCCAAGAAGACTTGGGTTTCTGTGCTGGCCAGCAGAGACTGCATGCACGGTATCGTTTTTACAGAAAGGCTCGGAGGGAGGTGAGCACCAAGCCCTGTTTTTGGGGAACAAGACTCATTTTGGTGCTTTTTTGGTTGCCAGCTGCAACGAGGAGCACATCTGCACGGGTGAAGGCACGTGCCTTGCACCCTCAGAAAGCCCGCGGATCTAGGACACAATGAGCAGTTTGGCCACTTGGGATTCCGCAGGGAGGGAGCAGAGATGGAGGGAAGGATAGGAGGGAAGAGCAAAGAAGAAATCCCTCCCCAAATTGCCATAGTAACCCTGGCTTCCAGTGCAGCGACTACATTTTGAAGAGGTGACCCAGAGGTGGCTTGAAAAATGCTAAAAGGAAAGCTACACGTTTCCAGGCAGAGCGCAGTTTCTCTTATCTGCTTTCTTCTTCTCAGTGTGAGAAATTTTGGCAGAACAAAACCCAAACGTTCGGGCATTGCTCCTTCCCCTGCACGCTGCCCTGTGTGCTCAGCAGATAGCAGTATCTGGACCAGGATACAGAGGGCAAGGACTTTGTACCAGCCCTGTGCAAGATCCCAGCAGCAAAGCTACAGAAAGAGCCGTTTGCTCCAACGTGAACAGCAGCAGATGATTTCAAATTAGACGTGCACTGAAGTGCCCGAACCACAGCAAACTGCAAGCTGTTCTCTGAAGTTTACATTCTTTTCAGTAACACGCACTGAAGGGATATAGTCTCTTCTGACTGTCCAACCCACCCCAGCACTTAGGTCTGGCTTACTGAGGAAGCATCCGCACCATCCCCAAATATTCCAGGTTTCAGCCCAAGCAGCTCCTGCTCTCGCCACCTGACTTCATTTGGGTTTTTAACAGAGCACAGAGGACGTCCAAATGGAAGTTTTAATCCAACAGCAACTGAGTTTCTTCAGAGAAAACGATGTTAGCTTACTAATGAAAACAGGGCTCGGTCAACGATGAACAACTTTTTCCACACGTCCTTCCACTACTAAAAAAAGCACAGGGTTATAACTACGGCGTCTCTCTTTCCAAAGGAAAGAGAGCAAGAGGGAGAAGCCCCCGTTGGCTTCGCTGCAAGACTCGCCGTCCTCGCGACCCTGGGGACAACGCCAGCAAGGTGCTACCAGAGACAACTGCTCGGAGGCTCCCCCTCCAGGACACGCTCCCCACGTGTGGACGGAGGAGTGAAGGAGAGGGCATCGCAGCAGCGTTTTGCCCCTCCAGGCTCCTCTCTACCAGGCACCCTGGCCTGAGGGGCTGGCACGGTCACGCGTCTGCTTTGCTTCCTCCGTGGCGGGCAGCCTACGGCTGTCTGGCCAACGCAGCTGCTCTGCATGCACGCTTGGGATCTCCTTCCCTCACCAGCCAATGCTTGACGTGATGCCAACCCTCTCCCCATGGCCAGCTGCTCTGCCGCAGCAAAAGATATGGCCACCAACCCAACGTGACCCAACCCAACGCAACGCAATCCAACGCAACACAACACAACCCAACGCAACGCAATCCAACGCAACACAACCCAACCCAACGCAACCCAACCCAACATGACACAACCCAACCAAATCCAACCCAACACAACACCTCTTGCCCGCCCCTTCAGAAAGCTCCCCCTAACCTTAGGCCGAGCCCAGGCTATGCCAGGACACCAATGCTGCCTTGCATATCTGTGTCCCCCCTGCACACCGTGCCCAACCGGGACAGCCCCAAGTGCGTTTCCCGGCACGGGGAGGCAGCTCGGCACAGGCTCCCAAGCATTTCCTCCTCCCTGCAGTTTTCCAGCTTGCAAAGATTTATTGCTGCTTCCCCAGACAGCTAGACTATTCCAGCTGGATCTCGCCTGCCAGGGCTGTCCGCAAGACTTGCTTTTAACAAGGGATTTCAGAAATTCCTGCTCGGCACGATGCAGGGGAAAAAAAAAAAAAAAAAAAAAAAAAAAAAAAAAAAAAAAAAAAAAAAAAAAAAAAAGAGAGAAAAGGAAAAAAAAAGAGAAAGGCAAAGGCAGGCATAGCTGCTGGTTGGACCCTGCTGTGAGGAGGAAGAGGGAACAGAGCAGCCCCCCGAGATGCAGCAACCCCCGTGAAGGGCAACAGTGCGAATGTGACCAACTCGCAGCACGACCCCAAGCACTTCTCGGCCCTGTGAAGGGCCCGATCCTGCTGTGCTCGCAGCGGCCAGCGTTGCTCTCCGAGCAGCTCCTGGCATCTTGGATCCCAGTTCTCCCACTGGGCCACTCTTGGAAACGCCTCCCTGCCACTGCAGAGGGCAGGAGGGGCAGCCCTATGGGACGCCCTGCGCTGCTTCCCGAGGCCCTATGGCAGCTGGAGCATCGCGAGGGAGCACGTAGCCCCACACGGGGCCTGCGGAAGCCCCTTCCAAGCCTGCCCTCCTCGGGCAAGCCCATAACTCGGGCCCCTTTCTCCCCCTTCACGGGGTCCCCCTTGGGGGGACACGGCCCCTCCAGAGGGTGGCTGCGGTGTGGGGGGCGCCAAGGCTTCCCATAGCCGCCGAGCGCCAGGATGTGCATCATCCCTCCTCTTCCTCCGCTGCCCCTGCACCACCTCCCCCCGCGGAAGGGGCTTCCTGCGGAGGAGAGGCAGGGGGAAGAGCTGGCAGCGTCCTTGGGGCTGACATCCTGTGGTGCAATCCGGGTTTTCTCGGAAGCGCTGGCTTCCAGTTCCCTGCGGAAGCGGCTGGCCGGCCTCCCCCAGGAGCCCCCTTCCCGTGCTCTTGTGACCCAGAGCGACACACTGCTCAGGGGGCTCCTTCCCCAGAGGCAGAAGCAGCTCCCAACTGCAGGCTTGAGACCACCTTGGCACCAAGGGGCTAAGGAGAAGTAAAACCAGACTCTCCTTCCCGCGTGCGGGCAACTGGATGCGCAGTAGGATAAAGTAACTTGCCAAGCCTGTGGTATCTTGTCATACAAGGAGCCTGTCACGCAGCCAGGAATTAATTGCTAAATTGGGGTTGAATACTTTACTCCCAGGTCATTTATTGCTCTCTAGACAGAGGAGCAGATATCAGGTTATGGGCTGCAACAGGCGCAGCATAAATAATGAAAGGACATTTCGTAGCTGGCCCTCACTTGCACAACGGGGAAAACAGAGACTCAAGGAGAATCGAGGAGCTGGAGATCCTGTAGCTTGACAAAGTTATCTTTGGAGGAGGCCACACGTCCAAACGCAAGGGGCGTGCACAATGAGTGCTGGGACATCACAAGTTTCACGCTGGTACTTGGGAAACGGAGCCAGGAACAACAGCATGTGCTTGTCCATGGCCGCGTGCACACGGACGAGCAGAGCAGGCAGAGCCTGCGCTTCTCCCCTTGGAAAGAGGAGCTAAAATCCTCATGGGAGGCGACTCGGTAAGTTCTGTGGAGGCGCTTAGAGGACTCGGCGTACAGTAATGCCTGCGCTAGGAGTTAAACGCCAGAAACTAAGCTTACGATCCAAAGAACTTCACAGAGGTATGAAGTTATGGCAGTCTTCATGTTAAGACAGCAGAACATCACGCCAGAGGCTCACTTAAACTTTTAAATAGAAGTGTTATTGCTCAAGTATGCCGCTGATGGAAGGAAGTTCACAAAAACTCATTTTTTCCAGCCCTCCAGCCACACCACTGAAGAAGACAGCCCATGAGCGACACAGCATCCAGTGCTGGGAAAAGGAGGAGGGCAACCTCTACCAAGTGCTCCGTGCCACCAAGGCGAACATCTCCTTTGGCTGCGCAACAGACTGCACAAGCTCTCGCTTGCAGCACGAGAACCAGCACTTGGTGCATCCCTCAGATGGCCCGGACCACAGACTAGACTAGAAATCCCTCTGTTAGGAGGGGGCACAACACCGAGCCCAGGCTCTCCAGAACTGCCCAGCATCCACGGCTGTTTCAGCAGGCCACAGCTTCACGGGGTTCTTGGTCAGGAAGGAGGCTGAGCCCTGAAGACTCATGTGAGACTTCTGGAGGGTGGGGGAGAAGAAAGCAGGGGAGGAAGGGGAAGTGACTTCAGTCAGGGAAATCTGAGCACTGACGACAGCCGCACAATGCAAGAGTTTTGGTCTCTGAACTTGACTCCGTGACCTGTAAGCCACAGCAGCAAGAATGACTTTTTCTCTGAAAACGGAGATCTTCTCACACATGAAGGCTGACTAAAGCCCAGCCACCAGATGAAACACTCTCATACATCCGTCCAGAAGCCAAGGAAAAGCCATTTGTGAAGAGCCCCATTTTCTTCGTGGAAGAGGAAGAAGGCGACACTCGGCCACTGTGTGCCCTACTCTGAGCAACTCGGCTCGTGGCCGGCTTCCAAAACGGGCCGCTAGGAGAGCCAAAGATCAGGACAAAATTCTTAGCCGGTGCCTATGGTTACCAGCCCCACAACACTGAAGGGGTTTTCAAAGCCCTTTAAGGGGAGGGCAAAAGGAAAACAAAACAAAGCAAAAAAAGCTCAGAAAACCCCACTCTCCTGCAAAGCGCAGAGAGGCAGGAAGCCAGATGCCAAATAAAGCCTGAGGAAGAGGAGGAGGCTGGGAATACAGCACGGGGTGTTACCAGACAGTGCACCCTGCTCCACAGGAGGTGGGACCACTCAACGGAGCTGCCGAAGTCCTGGGTGCAGCCTGGACACTGCTCCTCGCTCCCTCCATCCCAAGCCCTTTCCCACTACACGGATACACAGCATTGCCCCAAATGGCTCTTCGCTCTCCAACCCACCTCTCAAAGCAGATATGAGATGATGCTTTTGATCCCCAAGCAGAACATCCTCCTCTCAGGCGGTCGGTGGGGTGCCACATTCACCCAGCCCTATATCCCCACCTCAGAAACGCAGCGTGACTCTACAGTGAGATCTTCCGCTTAGGCCTAACCACCACCGTAGCAGAGAGAAGAGCAGTTTCAGATCCTGCTTTAAAATTAATTTGGCCTTACACTTAAATATTTAATGACAATGGCAGTACAATTGGTTTCCTTTCAATAACACAGCAACAGGCATTTGCACGGTACCTTTCATCACAGGATTAAAGTGCTTCTCCGGGTACTAAACACGTGTTAATGCTCTTGCAGATGAGCATTGCACCGGTTGGCCGGAGCAGCACCTTGGGAACACGCATGTATTCCTCCCTCCAGCCACCAACGACAATCCACCCTCAAATAAGGTCAGACACACAGGACAGAGGACTGACCTCTTCGAAAGACCGGGCTGAATAACCTCCTCCATGCAGAGATTTAGGACAAGTTTCACAGGCTGATGGCAGAACTAAATGCACTGGCTACAGAGCCCAGAAACACATCCAGGTGAGCATCATGAGGAAAACTTGGAAAACTTGGGTCTGGATACCGAGTCTGTCCACAACGATCACCCACTAAGGAAACATTTCCCATACATGTGGAAATGTGTTTGACTGTACATTGCCCAAACCCAAAGCGACTGGAACATGATGCTGGGAAAGTGTCACATTGCTGGTGTTTGCAATGCCCCGTGCAGCTCCCAGGGAGACCAGTAACCAAAACAAAAATGACCCAGTTTAAGCTGTGCTCAGGCCTGTACGAGAGCGGCAACCTAAACGGAACTCAAGCTCTTCTCTTAATCTATGGAGCGGTTTCCATTTCTGCTGCAGATCTGCAAACCACATTAACCACCATTTTGTCTTTATGACCTCATGCAGGACTTGGGCGCTGCAGCACCCATCACCCCTTCCTGTCACTCCAAGAGAGCCACAAGGCCGGCAGTTTTTAGGCTATTACCACATCCTCACCCATTCACTAAAGCAAAATACCTCAGCGCCTGCTTTCTAAATTCTGGGGGGCAACTGTCAGATTTCCCCAAGCTGTACAAGACAAGAAAATACTCCAAACTTTTCCATCCGTTCTTCCAAAGCTGTCCCCATCCGTTCTTCCAACACCTTCCCTTGAAGTCACTGTCTTCAAGAGAGGAATGATGTTCCTCCTGCATGTTTCTTTCTGCTCTTCTTCCAGCCCTTTGGACTCTCCCACACCACATACACAGGCAAGAGACAACAATTACGTGTTGTCTGGAAAACAGGATTCAAAGCAAGCTCTTCCTTTTAATTAGACACCTCTCCGGCAGTGCAGCAGCAGCGCTCCGAATCTGGAGAGCTGCCACAGGCTGTATTAGATAATGAGCTGGGGTGATCCTTCTCAGAGCCCAGCAACTTCTCCTTGGTTAGGCTTAATTATATTTAAAATACTTCTCTGGCTTCTGGCTTTCTTCAGCCTCTCCAGGGAGGCTCTCAGTGGTGCTCAGCTCAAGCAGGGCTGCAGACAGAGCGGTCCTGCACACGCTGCACAGCAGATCCGACTGATTCAGGGAAGCAGCTGCAGCCCAACCTGTCCGCCCTCGACTCTGCCCAGGGCACAGCAAAAAGCACAGGGCACAAAAAGCTCAGCCCCACCAAGCGTCCAGCCCAGACCAGCTCCAGAGTGACAAGCAAGGACCGTCCACCCTACAAAAGTGCTGCAAGATCGAAGCAAAGCGGCGGCCAAGCGACCTGGCACCATTTCTTCTCCATGTGTTGCAAGGTGGAGAAGTGAAACGTCTCTTTCAGAGGTTGCTCAAGTCGGCGTTAGCCACCCAGGGTGGGACAGGAAGAGCAGCTTTGCAGTTTTCAGTTTTGCAGAACTCCGTGCCCACAGCACTGACCTTGTCTGGGAAAAGCTCCTCTTTGGCAGCACGGGAGCCGGTGTCAGCTGCCTTCACGCAGGACGGTGTTTCACACGCCCAGCATTTGCCATTCTGGCCTGTGGGAACCTAACCAGCCAACCCAAAGGTACTTGCTTGGCTGTGTTGCCATCCAGAGACCTCCAGAACCCCTTGGTTCCTCCTACCTCTCAAAAGATGCCGCTTGGTTGAGCCGTGCACACCAGGATTTAAGAAAAGAGAGGTACCTGGGTTAAGCATTCAGTTTCTGGCACAGCACAGGCGCCCTCCTGGTGCCACGAGCTCTCCCATCGCCACCCTTGGCTTCCTGCACCGCTTTGCTCGATGGCTGCTGCTGGCAGCCCACGGGGATGGTTTCTTCTCCGAAACGAGGCGCAAGGTCTACTGAACGCTGCCCAGAGGCGCTGCTCTTCGTCCTCCAGTGAGCCCAGCCCTTTGCCTTCCCGACGGACAGACAAGGGGCCCTGGCAGAAGCAGCCCCCAAGCGTCCCGCGGAGGAGGCTGCTGCTTTGGCACGGGGCGGCTGGCACGGGGGCCAGCTCTCCTTTCACTTTCCAACACAAGGGCTCTGTTCAGCTTCCCGGCGCTGCCAGGGCAAGCAGAGGGGGAGGAAGCCGCAGGGGGGTCAGTTTATTTACACACCATCGGCACAACAGAACTCCTTGAAATCCTTATCGCCGCTTCTTGCTCACTTGTTAACACAGCGGAGGCTTCGAATTGCTTCCTCTCTTCCTCCCGAGCACCGTCCCGGGCTCCTTTTTAGCATGCTGAGCAAGTGCAGCGCCTGCCAAACCTCTGCTTCGGCAACTGCTGCCTCTGGAAAGAGCAGCGTGAGGATAAGGCCCTGAGCAGCTCCCCTCCCCGGAAGAAAATACCAGCTTGGCTGCTGGCTGCAGCTGCTCACTGTTACACCTAGAATTCCCCTCGGCCGCAGGCTGAAATAAGAACGCACGAACGTTGCAAGGGCCGTTGTTCAACCACGGCCGAACTCGCCGGCCGCTCAGAAAGCGCCATTAATTGCAACAAAGCGGTTCCCAGCAAATTAAGCCTTAGTCACAAAGGGAAAACCCAGCCTTGAGACAGCTAGTGCAATGAGAACAGGGCAATCACGGAGAGACAGCCCAAGAGTGAGGCGAGGGTTATTCTCGCTCCCTCCCCAGACACGCGGGCGCTGCCGGCTGTGCTCGCTGCGGGCGCAGGCGGCTCCTCGGGGGTGTCAGCAGCCACCTGCACGTGCTGCGGGGCACGGCCGGAGCCGTTCAACCTGCCGCCGCCTCCCCGGCGCCCACGCAAAGCCAGAGTCCCCGCGGGAACATCTTGCTGCATAGCACAGACCTCCTGCTGCTGCCGGAGCCACCGTCCGCACCTTCCAAGGCGACTGGAAATGTGCCAGCCCAGGCTGAAGCTTAGAGAAAAAACTACAGGCACCTTCCAGATATACCCTGGGGAAATCAGGCACCTAGGAGTACGCTGTGCCTACAGCTCCTGAAGAGTCCTTTGCACAAAGCGCTTCCATTAAAACTCAAGTAAGAGCAGACCCTGCTCTCTCACACTGTGAGAAGGTGGTCAAGAGAAGACCACGCGTGATGCAAGAAATGCTCCCCACCTCTCCTTGAAAGGATCTGGAGGGATCCCTTGCTGAAGCTTCCAGGGAATTAAGGCTATCAGGATGCTTCCTGGGTAGGGGAGGCATCAAAAGCGGCAGCAAGGACGGAGGAAGGATCTCGCATTCCTCTCGGAGCCCGAGTTTCTAAAGCAGCAGCTGCTCTGCAAACGCGACGCAGGTCGTGGCGAGCGAGCAGGCGAGCTTGGGAACAATAGCTGTGCAGAGCCCTCGCACATCCTTCCGGCCAGGCCCCTGTCACCTAGGCGGCCCTTCTTCCCCTGCAGTTACACCAGGCGGCTTCTGCGACAAGAATGGCAGGAAACTGGGATAAGGAGGAAAGCGAGAGCCCCTGGATAAGCATGATAACTTGGGAGGAACAACACAAGGAGAATGCGGCGGGTCCGCAGACAAGCACTTTGGAGAGGAGACTATGGATATCTAGCCCATCATTTTAAAGGAGGAAAAAATGGTTAAAAAAATAGGATTGTGCTGCGTTCATCTTGTAGCTGGCAATCCATCAGGTATCAATTAACATCACCGTCAGAGCTTGTCATCTTCCCCTCGCTCAAAACCACGCCAGGGAAAACCGCAGAGCTGCACGGTGGCCTCAAGCGAGCCTGAGCTCCGGCCGGACTCGGCAGCTCGGGAGGGCACGAAGCAACAGGCCCTGCGTGTCCGGAGCTTTCCGCGGCAGGGCCATGGGGCAGCGCCAGGGCTGCTCCACGTACCCTGGGAAAGGCTAACGGAGCCACAGCGCACGGGCGAGCGGGGCCCACGGGGCTCCCTCGCCCTCCTGGCTGCGGTCCTCGGCGCAGGAGCGAAAAGAACAGCCAAATTCCTCGCAAACGCTTGTGGAATGGGTGCCTCCCGTCCAAGCAGGCAGCAGATGTGCTGGGCAGGGAGTTTTCTGGGGACTCGGCTTTCCCTGGGTGGGGTTGGGGATGGATCCTGACCTCCCCAGCTGCCTCCTCTAGCACTGCCTGCACCCGGAGAGGACGTTTCCAGCAACAACAAAACCCTTTTAGGAATAAAACAATAAAATATATATTAAAAAATACCAGATTTTCCCTCCCCGGGCGCTTGGCGACCCAAGGGCTCGAGACGTTGCCGAACTGGAGCTATGGGAAGCGCTGGGAACGGGCAGGCTGGCGGCTCCCTCGCGGCGGGCACCGGCACAGGGAGCGGTGCGAGGCGCGCGCCGGGCGGCAGCGTCGCTCCCGCTCCGCGAGCCGCCTCCATCGGCTCCGCAGGGTGTCCGGGAGGGGCACGAGAGGGCACAAGCGCCGGGAGCGGGCGCCTCTCCGCTCCAGGGGGGTCGCAGCCAGGACAAACCTGCCCATCGTGTGGCGCAAACCAGGAGATGAGGGGTTTTCGCCACGCTCCCCACACGCTCCCCACGAATCACCTTGTGAAGCTTCCCCTCCGGGCGGATAAACCCCGCGTGCCCCAGGAACATCCGAGGGCGGGCGCGACGCTCCAGACCCGCTCCGTGCCCCGCGGCGGCGCCGCCCGCGAGCGGGAGCAGCCCAAGGCGCCCACATTCCGGGCACCCTGCGCCTCTCCACGCACAAACAACGGGCACCCGGCGCCGCTCCTCCCTGCGCCTCGCGCCCTCCCTCGCCCTCCAACTCGCACCCATTTCCCAAGCGCCCTCGGCACCAGCCAGCACCAACAAACCCTCTCCTTCTACCCAGCTCCTTGTCCCCGGCATCCCTCCGTGGGGCAGGGAGTGGGGCGCTGGGCTCCCAGCACCGCCCGGGTTGGGAAACAGGAGATGAGCGGGAGGAAATAAATAAATAAATAAAAATCTATCTATAGCACTATATTTATACATGCACAAATATATATATTTATACACACATACTTGCATACACCTACATTTATATATATATATAGAAATAAAAGGAGGAAAGGAGGCTACTCCCCTCATTCTTGGAAAAGGATGCAGCTTTAGGCCTTATATATGCATATATACACACACACGTTATACATATAAAAACATACACACACAGATATGCGCACATATTTAGCAAAATACGCCTCTATGTATTTTAAAACGAGGGGGGAAATAAATAAATAATTAAATGAGCAAAGCTGCATCTGCAGGCCACATCGGATTTGGAAATAAAATAAAATAAAATAAAATAAAATAAAATAAAATAAAATAAAATAAAAT
>VZSG01001111.1:115057-128326 GCA_013398315.1 Nothoprocta pentlandii | reverse complement strand
CCTTTGGCAGCAGCCCACAGCCAGCATTCCGCAGAGCCGCCCAGGAGCGGGGTCTCAGTTACTGGGTCACACCAGCGTCGACGGGATTTCCACCCAAAGAGATTCGGGTCACGCGTGTTGACAGCTCGCCTAAGCCCGGCGTAACGCGGCTTAAAAATTGCAGCCGAATTAACCAACTCAAGGAAACCAACCCGAGGCGGAGCAAGCAGGGTGGAATTCCTCCATCCTCCCCTTCCCGAAGTGCAATCCTGCCCGCTTCCCTATCCCTAGCCCTTCAACGTGCCCCGCGACGCCCAGCTTGGTGCTCTCCTCTATGGGCTTCTTTGCCTTTGGGATCCTTTGGGATTTGTCTTTGGGATTCCCGAGTCACAGTGGGAGAAAGGCAGCAATTAGC
Source organism: Nothoprocta pentlandii (assembly GCA_013398315.1). Lineage (NCBI taxonomy): Eukaryota > Metazoa > Chordata > Aves > Tinamiformes > Tinamidae > Nothoprocta > Nothoprocta pentlandii. The sequence goes on along the minus strand of VZSG01001111.1, from coordinate 127,932 downwards.
AGCAGGGCTAACAGGGGCTGGGGCTTTTCCACAGGCCCCTGCTGAAGACCCGCAGTGCAGCAGCAGCCTTGGGATGCTCGGAGGGGCACCCTCGTGCCTTGGCCGATTTCTTGGCAAGGGGACGAGGCAACTGGATCAGAGCCTCGGAGGGCTTCAGGAGCCGCCCTCGGCACAGCTGCTGTTTGCACAATCCTAACTGGAAAACGACCTCATTTCTTGCCCGGACGCTTTCCTCTAACCAAAGCGTTTGGGGTACCAGATTTGGAGTCTGGAGCTTGCAGGCTGTGACTGCATCTGCAATTCCCAAACGTGGGAATTCAGTCCGATAGCTGAGCAAACGTTTTCCACACACGGAGATGGAAGATGAGCCAACGCAGTTCCCAAATCCCCCCCATCACCCTCACGGCTGAATTGTTTCAGGACTCTGCCTTTGCTGTCGGACCTTCCTTCATGACTTTTTCTTTTTTCCCCCCTTTTTAAACCACTCATTAATAGCCCATTAATTGCTCTCTACACAAGGGGGAGCAGAGGCCCCCAGAAAGGGGCCGGTTCCCCAATTACCGGTGCCGAAAACCTCCCGCGTTGCCTTTGTCTTGGCTCTGTGTTCACTCATTCAACCCTGCCAGGGAGCCTGAGGTTTGCACAGCTGCTTGTGCACACAGCTGCTATCCCAAGTTATCCATACAATCCATCCGATCCTGGGGACAGTGTGTCCCAATCAGTGCAGAGAAGGGGATAGGCGTGGGACCGAAGCGGCTCCCTTGCTGCACCATGGGATCCCACAACGTCCTTTTTCCTGCACAAATCGCCAGCTCCAGCAAGGAAAGGAGCTGGCATGGATCTGATTAAAGCATCTCCAGTGGCAAAGAGAGGAAGCAATTAGAGCGACCGCTTGGATGAGATGCCTAAAGAGATGCCTTCAAAAACATGGAGGAGCTGTGGGAGTATGGACTTAAATCATGGGCTATTCCTAAGATAACCACTGGGCCACACTTCCCAGCATACCCACCAGCAGCAAGAGAGATGATAAATGACGTGCAGAGACCAGCCCGATTAAGCCATCTGCATCACCTTCATCTTTTCCAGCTACAAATATAAAACAAAAACATTTTGACTGCAAAAAACGCAGTTCACAGTGCAAAAGAGCTAAGCAGATAACACTGGACAAAGTGCCTACAGTAGGAGGAGTTTGACACTTATATTTCAAATTCCAGATTCCCAAGAGCACCAGAAATATGTAACTCGGTAGCAAACGGCCTCGCAGAGCCCATGTGAACCCAGGAACTTCTCATGTGTGTAGATGGCTGTTTCCAAAAAGGAAAAAAAATGCCAAACCTCAAACTCCCAGAGGCACAATTTTGGAAAGCTTGTGAAAGAGAGAGGAAGGATCCAACTGTAAAGCATTTAAGAAAATAAATCAAATGTCTAGTGAAGAAGATTTCAGTATGGAGAGACATTCTTGGATTGGCTTTCAGGCACGAGACAGGCAGCTACCCGAACCATGATCACGGCCACAAGTTTTGCATTTAAACTGTTTCAAGGGAGCTCCGACTTGTTGTTGTCCTTGCCTTCCTTCACTTCATTTCCCTATACTAGAGAAAAAAAGAAAGCAAATTAGCAAAGATAAAATAAAACTTTATGGACTTTGAAAAATTGTATTAATATATAACTCAGTTTAGAGCTGACACAGTCCTATATATGGGATCTTTCTTTAGTCTATGGTGGGCCACGTGTTGTCCACAGCTCCAGCAGCAGATCTCTGCCCCGATGGCAAGGACCAGAGGGGAGGAGAAAGCAGCAGCACAGTCCCCTCAACAGACACGCTGGTCAAGTCCTCAGTTATGGGCTAAAACCTAACGGGTCTGAGCTGTGGTCACACATCTGGCCACACCAACAAAGTCCTCGCTAAAGCTCGCAAGTGGAAAATGATTTCAAGTTTTGTCTACAATTTAGATATACGTTTTTAAACAGCTCAATTGGGTGTGCTTGAAAACTTTGACCTTAACATACAGAAATAAATCATGGCAAAGTGTCAAAACAACATACACGGTTTCCCACAATTGAATGCAACTTCAGCTGTTGAATACTCACGCCATACGTCGTTGTACCACTTACTGTACAATGTACACAGCACCAAAAACGTAACCAAAAATGCAGCTGATGCAAGTGCCAGTGCATATTGTGTACACTGAAGTCAGGCAAGTTCAGAAAAGTCCCCAGAAAAAACGACCCATCTTGAAAGCCTCACGTTGCCAAGACTATGGGAACCTTAAACCAGGGTCTAAAAAATGAAACACAGGCAAACAACAACACGAAAAAAAAGGAACAATCCAAGATCAGAATCCCAAACCAACCCCCCGAAATTTGCAATTGCTTCTTTAAACAGGGCGAAGCAGCGGTGCCCAGAGATATTTGCAGTGTTTTTCCTCTGTCTGCTGCCTCTTTTTTTTTTTTTTTTTTTTTTTTTTTTTTTTTTTTTTTTTTTTTTTTTTTTTTTTTTTTTTTTTTTTTTTTTTTTTTTTTTTTGGATGTTGTTTATAAAAGCCAGTGTCATGCTTGTGGGTTTCAGCATAGTTGACATCTATGGGTATGAGTCACTGGGTCTGCTAAAGCAAACATGAGTGGAGCTGCCTCCCGAGGACGCATTCCCAAGGCGGAGCCCCTCACCGTGCGCTGCAGGGGCCTTGGGGTGCCCCGTTTCACTGGGGGCAGAGCCTCTGCAGCCCTTCCCGGGGTGAAAAAAAGGGAAAAAAAAGAAAGAAAAATGGGGAGGATAAGCCTGTTTCTTCCCCTGGCCCCGAGCATGGTTGGCTCGGTGGCTTGAAGCAGTTATCATCGTGCCTGGCACTAAATTAAACGCCGAGGTTACGCTCGGTGCCCCCAGGCAACTGGAGGGCTGGGGGAAGCTCCTCTCTGCCCACATGGATGGGATCCCGGCTCCACGCGGAGCTGCGGTTGCACATCTTCGCTTCCCACGGCTTCTCCTCCCTCTCTCCCAGCCTCCCTCCCAGCTAGCGCGGAGGGTACCACCGTCAAACACCCCCCTGCAAAACCATCCAGCTCAAATATGTGCTTGTTTTGTGGGTGAAGGGCTAGCTGGGTCTCATCGCCAGATCTTGTTTTCTGTGAAAAATATGAGGTGGACTAATTTCCTGGCCGGAGAGCAGCACGTGGCGGGGCAGGGACCCGCGCCGGGGCGAGCTGCACCGCCTGGGCCTGCGCTGCTCCCGAGCAGGGGAAGCTCCGTCACCTCAGGAGCAGCTGCACTAGAGATGTTCAAGTACAGCTTATTACTCAGTGGCACAAAGACCACGAGAAAACCAGCCCTTTGCATCGTAGGAGGCCTGTCCAGCAACGGCCCCTCAGCGTCATCCCAAAAATCCCCGGAGCAGCTGGCGGAGCGAGGGAGGACTCATGGAGACATTGCTAGGGCAGAGGAAACCGAGGGTTAACGGAGGCAGTGCTACCTCTTCAGACACTGCTTTCATTTGCAAAGAAAATATAAAGAATAAAAGAGGTTTCATGTGCAGATCCAAGAACTTCCAGCAAAAGCTTTTTGTCCTCTGGAGGGAGTGACGGAAGGCGGGTTGGCAAATCCCCTTTTCCCAGTCTGCAAATCCAGCTGCAGCACCATTTTAGCACAGGAGCTTGTACTTTTTCTTCCTTCCTTTTTTTTTTTTTTTTTTTTTTTTTTCCAGCCTTCTGGAGTGTTTATCCTTGCAGAAACCTGTAGCTGCGCCTGAAGTTTCTGTTTCTAATAAACTCGGCAAATGGTTCCCGCCTGCGCAGCCGGTCTCTCTGCCATATTTAAATATTTATATCAATGTATCTATGGTGATGGATAGAGTTATATAATGAGGAGGAGGAGGAGGAGGAGGAGGACACAGGGAGGGTGCTGGGGAGAAAGAGCACCAGCTCCTCCTGAAGCGCTCGACCCACGTAGGCAGGCGACCTGCAGAAGCAGAGGAGATCCTTGGACAGCAGAAGTCCACAGGAACCTCCCGGAATTCCCAGAGGTCCACAGGAACCTCCGGGAATTCCCAAGGCGCTTTCCCAAGGCTGGGCGGACCCCCCTCGCCCTCGGCAGCCTCCGCTTTCTGAGGGGAAGGCGGGCGCTCGCGCGGGGCCGAGGCGCAGCTGGGCCCGGCCGCGTCCCTGCGGGATGCTCCGCTCCCGGCTCGGCCGGGCGACAGGAGGAGCGCGGCGAGGCCACAGAGCCGCTATTGTAGCGGCGATGTGTTACTCATCAGCAGGCCGGGGCAGCCTGCGGGGGAATCGCTCATCGCTCTCGCAACGCGGAGAAGCAAACCAGCACGTCCGCCAGCCAGCGGCCGTACGTAAGGGCTGGCCCTCCGTATGCCCTTGGATGGCTGCTCCCTGTCAGGGGACGAGCGGTTGGCACAAGGGGGCCTTGCTGTCCCCATGGGGCCAGCTGAGGTGCCTCCGAGGGCTCTGCGCTGGGAGCCGCGGGAAGACGTCCCTTCCAACCTCAAGGATTCTGAGTGTCGGAGAGCGGAGCAACCTGGAGCGCAGTCAGCAGCGGCCTCACGCGCAGGCCTGTAACCAGTCATGCGCTTGGCAGCCACTTCCAGGGCTGTAAAACACGCACTACGTGTATTTTTCCAAAACAGCCTCTGCCTCCAGCACTCCTCGTTGGCTCCCCCGCTTCCTCCTGCGCTTCCCCCCACAGCCCTACCTGATGCAACATCTCCCAACCTCCATCTGCACAAGCTGAAGTTTCCTGGGGGCAGCATCTACCTCTGGCTGAATTTCTTGAGGAAAATTACAGCAGGCTGGTTCTGAAAACACGTTGCTTCTGTGCCTGTTAGAAATAACATCAATATCAATCAAGATCTGTCAGGCTTTTCTTTAAAAACAAAACAATCTCTGTGTGTTTAGAGATGCTATTTTTCTGGGAAATAGCATCCTCAACACCCCCATGGTGCAGATGTCCATCCCAAACTACCAGGTTATAACCTTAAGTCATCCAAAGATGACTTAAATTATTAATCAAAATAACTGCAACTTGGTTTCTGGCTGCTTTTTAATGGCAAGGGCCTCCAATGGCCCCTTCTCCCGCTGAGCGCCACTGCGTCACTGGTGCTCCTCCTTGCAGGGAAATTCCAGGGTATTAGGAAACCCGTGAAATGGGAATAAAGACCATGAAACTGCTGGCACTTTGACATACAGAGCGTAGTCTTCTTAGTTTATACCAAAAATATAGTGTTGGATTACTACTTTTTTTTTTTAACTAAAGACAATTTGTTTATGTAAGTTTAGATCATTTCCTTCCTATACCCCAAATAAGTCTTACATACATACACACAAAAAAAAATCCCCCTCAGTGGCTAGGAGAGCCTCAGAAGGATGAACACTTCAGGAATATCCATGCTCCAGGCCTGTTAGCTCCTCTGGGAATAAGCTCGGTGCAGGCCATGTTGTGGCTAATGCCACAAAAAACACTGCACAGGTGTGAAGACTGCAGCTGTACACACACACATACATACATTTTTATATATAAATATAAATATATATATATATATAAATATGCACATACATATAACAAGATCTGGAACTTACCTGCTTGTCTGAAGTTCCAGTGATGACGAATGACTCCAGAAAAGAGAGAGAAGAGGAACTGCGATTCTAGTCCTTTCCTGTTTATTTCCCACAGACAGGTGACTCCTGCCAATACTCACCACATTACAGTGAAATTTGGTGTGGGAAGGAGGAGCATGTAGAGCTGCTAATCACAATGTTAAAGTTTTAGCAAAAGGCATCTTTTATCCTACTGGACTTGAAGGGCACATTCAGCAAATAATAGAGAATATTCGATCAACCTCCAGTTTTTCATACGGCAGAATATCACTAGTTTTACACCTAGATAGTGCTACAAAAGGGGTAAATGAGACCTCAACACCCAATGTTTAAAAAACTTAGGCACCAAAAACACAACGCCACTCAAGGTCCATGTTCCAGTCGGTTGTTAGAGATGCCTTCTACACAAACGCTCTGCTCTTTATTCATTGCTCAAACGTGTCTTTAAGCCTGGCCTCCCGCCTCGGCTCGCGAGGGACATGACCGCCCTCACATCAGCTGGTGGTGGGAGGCCGATGAGGTCAGTGCCAAGCGGCGGTGGCCAAGGAGCTCCTGCGAGCACGTGGGGCTCCTCTTCCTCGGGAGGCTGCACGCGGCCGTCGCCGCTGCTCAGGCGCACGGAGCACCGACTGCTGCTCATCACTCAGGCACCCAAGTGAGCTGGGCATCCACGTGCACGGTGGGAAGGGAGGAAGAACAAGGGTCTTGTGCAAGAAACCCGCGTTTATTGAAACAACCGTGAGTCACAGCTGGCCTGCGGGGTGACAATGGTGTTGGCCTCAACTACAACAACTAGAGTCTTATACAAAAGACATATATATAAAGTCCTTTCCTGCTGCTAGAAAGTGTGTATGCTTGGACGGGCAGCTGCTAGGGTAAGCATATTACTACTAAACCCCTGCTAGACAGAGGCATGTTGGTGACTAGCTGAGCACTGCTGTCCAACTTGATCCTGCCTCCAGCCACGTCAGGAGAGAAGCTCTGCTAATGGTGAGGAAGCAGCATCAGGACCTAGAGCCTCTTCTCTCTTAGGGCAGTTCTTCCCCACATGAATTAGCTGCAGCATTGTTCAAATGCTAAGCAGGTGAGGGAAGGTACTGTAGGCTGTATTGCTGCTGCTACATGCGTAGCTTCCACGTCTGAGGGCCAGAAATTGCTCTGGACATCAACGTTGGAGGATCCTCATTTGTTTAAAGAGAGAAAAAAAATGCCACTTACTGGTTCCCATGGGTAAAAGTGAAGGAAAACTTCAGAAAGCTGCTATTACTTCAAAAACCGTTTCACAGAGATTTAGTTCCTGTCAGAAAATGTGCTGTAAATTTTCAGGTGAGAAGTGGTTCTACCTCTTTGTAACAAGGGCAAAGCACAACAGGAAGCCAGCAGATTAGCCAGACTGAAAAGCTGAGTTCTTCAGTTGATTGAGATTTTCCAAATTCCAATTTAACCCTATTAACAATAAAGAGGTACACTGAGGATGTGGAATTAGAGCCACTACTGCCAACCTGGCTGGAGACCTGTTCCATTCTCTTGCAGGTTTTAAACACAAATCCTGCACTTGGATCAAAGCCCTCTTGTATTTCACAGCATGGTACGTTGATGAAGAGAGATAAATAAGCAACTGAGGCAATATACTGAACAAATCAATATAAAACTGATTCATCATCAAGCCCCAGGAGACGGGCTGAATTCTAAGAATCAAAAATGGTATGGACAGCTTTAAGAAAGACGTGGTATTCTGGCTGCACATTTTAGAATTCATGTGTTGTTCCCTATGTTTTTTTCTTAGTTTATACAGAGAACTCTAATATTTGAAATTAGGGAAGAAAATAGCAAAGAAATACATCAATGGCTGTTGGATGCCTAGATATATAAATACGATTAGAAACCTGCCCAAACTCAATGACTAGCATCCAGGTTGGAGAACACATTTCCCATTAGCAGAGCCACACTTAGTGCAAACACATTTGTTGACAGCAAAAGATTTGTCCTGGGCTGGAATCCAAACCTGTCTTCCTAGAAATGTTCTGTCTTTCGGGGTCACAAGAAACTGCTCAGATAAGAATGCAAGAGAAGTCTGAATGAGGCAGATTAGTTCAGACTGTGGTTTGGGCTTCCTGGGATTTTTCTTCTCTTCCCTTTTTCATGTGGGTTTTTCCTTTTTCTTAAGGCAAGAAGACTCAGAGGCTGCTTGCTTTTCCATCACTGAGCTGCAACCACATATTCAGCGTGGCGACCTGCATCCCCGAGCCCAGCTGTGTGCCTCCCTTCATCCTTGTCCATTTTCCGAGAAGAGATGGCAACTGCTGCTCCACAAAGTATCATCATCCAGAGTGGTCAGCTTGCAATGCACAGCAGCGAGAGGTGCTGGAAAGGGAGACATGCAACTGGAATAAGTGTCCCACCCAGGAGGTGACGTGTCCCACCTCCTGTCCCCAAGCAATACCTCCTTGAGCCATTTTGCAGACCATTTCAGGTAGCTTCCTAGGCCAAGAGTTGGCTCTACCTACCAGGGAAGACAGGCTGGCAGATTCCTACCTTTCTCGCAGGGTGTATTTGCCTTTCCGGTCGAGGTTGTTGCTGAAGTGGATGGAGAAGCAGAGGAATGAAGTCAGAATCATCCCATAAACCTAAAAGCAAATAAATGCGATAGGCAAATAGTTAAATACTGAGCTGATTATGGTGCTCCAGCTGCACGAAAAGAATATTGCCTGTTAGTTTATGGAAGCTCTGGTTGTTATGTACTAAAATGGCACATTTTTGTTAAGGGAGCTGTTTTGCAGTAAAATGGCGAACAACTTCAACATGACAGAAAGAAAAAAGATGTGGTTAAAGCATCTGATTGGAATTAGCACAGTCTGGCTCAAACTCAGGCCTAAAAATATCAAAAATTAAAAAAAAAAAAAAAAAGAAAAAAGAGAGAGGCCATGAGGAAATTCAGATTTCAAATTTCTGCTGCAAAACATTCCTCCGCGCAAACAAACATATACCTCATAATAGCCTTATTAATAGGAATAAAAGAGGGGAAAAAAGTCCTCAGATACTGTTTGGGGTTCAAAAATAAAAAAAAAAAGAAAAAAAAGCTTCCTTTGCCTTGCAACTCCCCATTTGCAGCCTGGGGGGCAGAGCCGTGCAGCAGTGTCTGATAAGCAGCCCGTGTAAATCCAGGGGGGTTATCAGAGGTGCAGAGGCTGCGGGGAGCGGGACGAGGGCCACGGGGAGTGCGGCACGCCGGGCCCAGCTGTGCGGGAAGGACAGGGACATCGGAGCGGTCGCCAGGCGCTTCCGTCGCATCCGGCCGGGACAATGGCCAGGGGCTCCGGGAGGCTTCAAAGGGCCATCGTCGCCTTATCTGCCCATGGCACTAAGCTGGGAAAATAATAATAAAAAAAAAAACCCAAACACCTTGCTCCCACTGGAGTCTGGGAGCTCCCACAGCTGTAGGAGCAGCTGAAGTGTCTCCTGTGCCCAAGAAAAGTCAGGGAGCACCAGCAGATATCAACAGGTGACTTTGCAGTGTATAGCTCCTGGAGAGGAGAGAGCTGATCTACACCAAACTGCAATGAACCCTTAATACTAAAGCTTCACCTGAACCCAAGAGTTCTGTGCAAGTAGAGAGATCCACCTGCTACATGTAACACTGCCTGAGGGTTTTCCTACTTTATCATTTTTACACTGTTAGCGATAAGTCTTCATCCATGTTTTCTTTAGATAGTCTTCTAATCTATGTAAACTCCACAGATTAGTCGTGCTGCTCTTGCACAATATTTAAACACACTCCGTTCTCTGCAGACACCCACCTCCAGCTTCACGCATAGGAGCTTGAGACAAACAACTCAGAGCTGGCATCCCTGCCAACATTTCTCATAGGGAAGAGATAAAAGACAAACCACTGTTTGACGAGGGACTCAGCAGATAGGAGCCACTGCCTCAAGGCTCTCTTGTGCTCACGCAGCATTTATGGAGCTAGGAACCTTTTGGGAGTATTAATTTGTAGGATTAGGGGTGAAGCTACCACTCCTAGATACAGTGTGTTCTATGCCAAGGCAGATAGTAGTAGTTTAAACATATATATATATATATTTAGTCAGAAAGAAAGTGGCCCAGAGGTATTGCAGCAGAATAAAAGCTAACTTGATGTTTACAACAGGAGTCTCCTGGATGGCATTCTTTTCTGGCATATTTACTACACGCACAGGGCCCTTGCAGAGAGGCAGCTGAAGTGGGATATATAACTACCAAACAGCGGACAGACATAAGACTTGTTTCATGAGTGTGGCTCTCCAGCTCCTGAACACGTTGCCTGCTGAATGACACACTCCCATTGCAGCTTTTCTGTCCCCTTTCTTCCCTCTTTCCCTCTGAAATCGATACAAATCCAGCGTGGGAGGCAGCCAGCTAGTGTCAGGTGAGAGGCAGCCCCGCGTTTCCCGGAAGACGGGGCTTTTCTGCATCCCTTTGCACTTGCTGATGCCTTTTTAATCCGATCCCCAGGCCCCCGCGCCCCGTGACGCAGCCTCTCCCGCTTGCCGGGCAATACCCACATGGGTGAAACTCCACCACCACCACGGTCCCCTCGCCGTGGCTGCCCCGGCCCCTCCGCCGTGCCCGCTTTGGGCAGGAGGGGAGCCCCGCGAGCCTATTTCTGCAGAGGAAGCCCCCGGCTGGCAGCTGACGCCCGCTGCCACACGGGCCATGGATCTCTCCCAATTTCTGGGACAAAGTCACCCCTGTGTATTTGTATTTCCCCGTCACTCAGCTCTAAGCTCCAAAGCCATCCGAGTCGGGCGCCGAAATCCTAGCTCCTTGAGGCTAATTTAGGATACAATTCCCCTCCCGAAGCCTGCCTCCCCGGGCTAAAAAAAGCCAAGAATGGGCATAGCTACCACGAAACAGATGGCGACGGCCAGCAGCGCTGAGACAAAGCCCATGTGCTTCTTCAGGAAGTCCTGGATCTCTCGGAGGCAATCCTGAGACAAGAGAGAGACTGTGACAGGAGACAAGGGGGAGACTGTGACAGCACACTAGTTGCTTTGGGAATTCAACTGTATTTAACACATAAGTGCATTTAATAGAATCTCAAAAAAATGGTGGAATAAAATCTACAAAGTGAAATGAAAACATTTGACACCTTATGGCAACATATGTTCTTCAAGAATACTATAGCACAACTTTGCACGGTCTCATGAAAATTAATGGGTGTTAGGGCTAAGCATGCCAGAGACTCCACTGAAGACCAAGTGGACCTCTAAGACAACCAGTAAGTCAAGGGAACCACTGAAAGGTGTAAGAGCACTGTCTAGGTCAAGTATTTTGCTGGATAAGGGTGCTCATGGTGCTGCAGCATCAATGCTGTGTCACGACCATGAAATCCTGCAGTTCCAGATCTTGCAAAAATACATCTCTCTGCTTGCTTCCCCCAACCAGCAACTGGAGAAAACTCAAACCATTAGAGGTGGTGAATGGAGTCAAACACAGCGGCCAAGCTTGTTGTTCTCTTCCTTCCTGTTATTTGATCTGAAGTCAACCTGCTTTTGTGAATTTGTTCTTCAGGATACAGCATTTTGAAACGCTGCCCTGCAGGCTGATGGGTGCCTAAGCATTGCAACGCTGCATTAGCTCCTGACATCTTTGCACAACTGGGATGTTTTTGTATAGCTGCAGCAACGCGTTCTTGTTTTTCCTAGGAATAATTTGCTTGTTGGAATCTTGTTTTCCTAGGAATAACATATTGAAGCTGGCAGCTGTAGCTACTTCAATTCATTTGACCACCCCAATATAAAAAGAGGGATGGAAACACATGTGATAAAGCTACTGCTGGACACAGTCCTTACTTACGAATTCCTCTTTTTTTCATTTTAAGCACATGTTCAGTGCCCTTGGAAAAGGGATTGCAACTACCATATGCACCTTCAACATTTTGCTGCCGGGGAAATACCCCTTAAAGCCTCAGAAATCAGCACTGCATGGGAAGGCGGGCAGGTTTTTGAGCTCAGACTCATAGGACTGACTTTCTCCTTACCTCTTCCACTGCCTCGGGTCGGCCTGGCGGGCAGGTCCTGCGCTCCACGTGTCCCGTCTCTCCGAAGGGGGAGCGCTTCCCGCAGCACAGGAACTGCAAGGAAGCGGCCGCGTGGCCAGGCAACGCCGGGGTGCTCCCCTTCCCGGCCTTGTCAATGATGGGGACACCTTCCACAGCGCGGCTAAGGCAAGCAACTGGTGAAGGCTGTGTCCTCTGCCTGCTTCTCCTGAATTTGGGAGTATGAATAACCCCCCTGGCTCTCCTGAATTTGGGGGAATGAATAACCCCAGGCCTCATTTTCCTCACAGGAAGCACTCACGCTCCTGGCTGTGTCTCTAAGGAGCTGCTGGTGTCACTAGAAGGTGGAGTATTTGCCCTTAACTGCAGTCTGAGAAGCACAGATGAAAGCAGCATTGGAAAGCCCTTATTACAGGGAATTAAGGAAATATTTGTGGAACTTCATCCGTTATCTGTACCTCGCTGGGAGCATCAGAGAGGCATATATCTGCTTTATCATACCACAGATATGGAGCAACAAGGCTTGGCAACAGCCTACGAAGGCAGGCAAAAATCAGCTACAGTACAAAAGCCTAAATTTAAGATCTTGCACCAGAGCAATACTCCTTCCCTCCTACTGCTAATCCAGGTAGTCAAACCTAGAAAGCATCTGGCAAGGGAAAAGCAGACGTGGCAGCAAGCAGAGACCCCCTGATCCCAAGGGGAAACAACACTGGTGGAAGATAAAATGAGCTTGTACCACAGCTTACTGAAACCAATGGAAAGACAGTCCAGAGCAAGGTTTTTGCCAGGTCTTACTGTTTCATGGATGGCAGCCAGCTCCTGCCTCCTGAAGCTGGAGGCATTCCTCCTCACCTCCTCGTACACGAAGTCATAGACGTCCATCATGCTGTCTTCCACCTGTGAGCAAAGCAGAGATGGGTACACACGCAACGGCGACCACAGGCACCTGGGGAGGGAAAGGCCCTCCTGCCACGTCCCAGGAGAAGCTTTCAGGCAGAGGGAAACAAGCCATGGCAAGGCAGGGACTTCAGCGCTGTCCTGCCAAGGGACACGCCTCACATGGATATTGTTATCCCACCATTATTTATTCCTTCAGAATAAAGAGTCAATGAAGTAACAGGCTGGTTCAGTGGTAAATCAGGTTCTAAATATTTACCAGAAACATGAGAACCGATGCTTGATAAATCCTGGGATTTATCCAACTTTTGCTCAGGTTCCAAAGGGAAAAAAAAAAAAA
>VZSG01001111.1:93408-114582 GCA_013398315.1 Nothoprocta pentlandii | reverse complement strand
AGAGAGAGAGAGAGAGAGAGAGAGAGAGAGAGAGAGAGAGAGAGAGAAGGGGACTGAGAAAGATGCTTGAATTTTGCATTTCCCCATATCAGGACGGACAAAAAAAAAAAATCAAGTTCCAAATAACCTGCCAGAAGATTTTCCCAAAGTTGGAAGGGGTTTGGTGGCTTTGTTTGGCCAAGTGGTGCAACAACAATGACTAAACAAATGGATTCAATAAAGAAAGTTTTTACTTTTACTGAAGAGTTGAATTGAAAATAAGGAAAAAGGTAATTTCTTGACCTCCTGTTTCGGTCTTGTGTTTTTAAGGAATAAGAACACTAAGCAGCCTGCTTCCCCATCCAAGAGATCTTTTAACTTTTTCTGAGAAGCTCAACTCCAGCCTAATATACAGGGATAAAACTACTTGTGTTGTCACTTCATATATACAGATCTAAAAGTTAATGGGGCACATGCGCGTTTTTTGTCTCTTCAAAATTATCATCAGCTCAGGACGCTTCATTTCCTTTCAAAAAGGTCCCAAAATTGGAGCAGGCTTTTTAGGAAGGTTAGCATAACTTGAAAACATAGACAAATTGATTCCTGTTGATGTTTCATCCCAACAGTAAAACTTGGTCCAATCACTACCAGAGATATTTTACCAAGACGACACATCTGTCCTAGCTCCAGATTCACTCTTCTGAATGCTGCCCCTACTCCTTGTCTTATATTTGCCCCATCATATTGGCTCTTCTAAAGAACCTTCTGATGCTCCAGACAAAGCCTGCAGTCTTCTTGGGGATTGCATTGCTTGGCTTTCCACTAGGTCATGAAATAATAGCTTGTTACGTGTGCTTCTTGCCTCTGTCATCTGCATATATGCTACTGAATAGCACTCTATATCCCATGCTATACGAGCAAGTGATGTTGCTGTGCATAATATTCTGCAGAAGATACAAATCTATTTCCAAAGGAGCTTATCATCTAGATAACTTGCAGCCCCTACGTCACCATCGTCACCGAAACAGCGATGGAGATAAAGGTGGAGAAGCAAAATCTCCAGATAGGTAATGACTAATACACCCCAGCATCACAGGCTCCTTCTGAGCTCACTTGTGAGCTGCCTCCTTGCTTATCTGCTGCTGTTTCGTTTTGCAAAGCAGCCTCCAAGAGCTGAAAGCACAAAGATTAAAATGGAAGTGCTTTACAGCAATAATTTCCTCTTACAAATGTGTGTCTAGGCAAGTCTAGGAGCACCACTTGCTGATTAGCCACTCAGCATCTATATCTACTAATTATATCTAGCAATCTAGCATTTTTATCTAGCTTTTTTTTCTCTCTCCTCTTTTTTTCTCTCTTTCTTCTAGAAACATGTAACTTTGAAGGGGAAATCTACACAACTTCACATGGTCTGGCAATTTGTTTTCAAAGATTATTGCCAAAAGATTTCTAAGTTAAGCAGTTCAGAGGTAGATACAAAGCCCTAGAACTCAGTATTTATCACTAGCTTTTCCCTTCCACACCAAAGACTGTGCCACAGAGTGGGCAAGAGGTGCAGTTTGGCAATAGGAGGCTCAATAAAACATTGCACTAATACATCACCTTTTTAGCAACTTTTCTGCTGGGGACAGTGACCTGAGCTGCAAGCAGGCTCTGGAACAGCAGTCATGCAGAGCTATGTCTACCCAGACCAAAATGGCATGCAAACTCATGTGCATCTAAAGTATGAAATAAAAAGTAAAAAAGAAAAATAAAGTATGAAAACACAGTCCCTAGTTTTATAACTTGCATCAGGGCGTGTTTGGCTGGGATATACACATTCACGCTTATAATTCCCTTTGATTTGGGACATAACACAGTGGAGAACCGGAGAGCTTCACTGCTTTGAGGCAAACTGCTGTCCCCAAGAGACTGCCATCACACACTCCACTGAGGAGGAACTCGCAGAAGCCCCATTGCCCCAGAGTAATTTTCTCCTTGGTGTTGGGGAGGAATAAGAAACTACTAAGATCAGGGTGCTCGCTCTTAGTTAAACAACGGGATGTCTTTTACGTTTCTGAGTGGTTATGCTGGTATATTCAATCATATGCCTTAAGAAAAGCACAGGTGAACCCTGTCCTTTAGCTTCAGTAGCTGTTAGCCTGTAAGGTGCTCACACAGCTGGAGAAGAGGAGGAATCTGGTTTGGCTTCTTTTCAAAAGGTCTTAGAACTGCCCCTACACATTAGCACTATTAGGGTGAAGTGGACTTTCCTGTTACCAGTGATGTGCTGCTGACTTGGTGCATGGTTCAAACCATGCAGCATGCAGACGGTGACTCACTGTTGGAGGGGCACTTCTGGACAAAGCTCTCCCTTGCTATGAGAACGTGTTTCCTGCCCTCGTCTGTAGGAAAGGCAGAGGGATACAGATGAAGTGTTAGCTGGGCTTCACCTTGAGAAGAATCTCCAGCTCAAATGACATGGCAAAGGGTCATGCTGATTAGTAGGGGATTTTTTTTTCCTGGGAGGAACTTAGTGAAGTGCTGCAGCTCCAAATTAGTGAAAGAATTACAGCCTCCCACTTCCATTTATTCGTTAAAGAAACATTAGGGATGATACGGATGGGTTAGAGAATACACAAGTGGAACAGCAACCCTCAAGACTGATGCAACTGACTCCAACCAAGTTAAAGTAGCAGCATTTTTCACTTAAAAAAGGTGGTTTATCATCCTGCTAGTCATTTATCCCCCAAGAAACAGAACGTATGATTATAAGAAGGCATTTACTCCTCCTAAATCATAAGGAAAGGTAATTTCACAACCAAACAACTGTCTCGAAGACAAGCCCACCTTTTTCAGGGGGTTTGGGGCTGGACTGGATAATCTCTAGAGGTCCCTTCCAACCTCAACCACTCTGTGATTCTGTGATTTCAAGGGATTGTCCTTAGCACCACAGGAGAAGGAACCTGCTGCTCTCCAGGGGCTCTTGTTCTCTGTGCCTTTGGGAGGCCACCACCACCAAGCACATTTGCTGTGGAAACGACACCTCAAGCACCTTTGGCTCCTGCTAAAAGGGATGTATTCACCTCAGCATCACTCAGATAGTCCTTCCGTGGCAGCCTCCACCGGTTCCCTTGCTTAACTGCACGCTGCACACTAGGCATTTGACACAGGCAACTGGAATAAAGTGATCCAACCACGCTACTGCCTTCCTTGCTCCAGCAAGGACACACATCCACATTTCGCTATCCCCGCCTTGCCTTTCTTCTCCACAAGGCAGAATCATGTCAGAAACGGGGAGGAGAAAATAAACAGGCAAAAAAGGAGCTGGAGCAGAGGGCTGTGATGCTTGGTACCGAGTTTAATTGAAAACAGAGCAGCGCAGGGAGGAGAGGGGGAATTAGCAGGGAGAAATCAGCAGTGGGAGCTCCCTAATGCATCAAGGCCTCTTCTGCTTGATGCAAACCTCAGGTTTCACCTCTCTACCAGGTTTCATAACAGCCCTGAGACCTGCTCCTGCAGCAAAATGCCACAGAAGAGGCAGAAAACGGGCCAAGTGGGTTCAGCGTCAGGGCAGCCATGAATTATAGAAAACATGCATGCAAACGCATCAAACAAGGGAGCAGTGTCTTGCTGGGTGGCGTGAACACAAGCACTAAGAGGTCCTATATTTAACAAGACTGAGAAAGAGGGAGGTTGGCTTTCCCACCTGTAGCTTGCATTTAGGTCCCATTATAATCGCCACGACTCACGCTTGCATCCAGAGGTTGCCCTCAAAGGGAGGCTGCTGCCTTGGACCTGAAATGTCAGCATGAACTGTAGCTGATCCTGCAAGAATTTGCTCCAATTTGCTCTAATATACATTACTAAAAGGAATTACAGAAAAAAAAAAGGAAGAAATAAAAGCCACAGGGAGAAATATAGGGGGAAAGAAAAAAGAAAGAAAAAAAGGAGATGCTGATGCAAGTGCATGTTTTATGCATGCAAAACTCTTAGAGACAGGGGCCCCACTTCATCTTACTTTGCAAATGTGTTTGTCACGAGCCAGAGCTGCAGATAAGACACGTCTGGTGCTGACCCCCATGCAGGGCAGCGAGGAACAGGGAGGCTCTTCAGGAATGGGAGCCGACCCTATCAGGGCTCCTTGTTCAACAGCTGTAACCATGAACCTCAGCCCTGTGCCAGGCCCTACCAGAAAGGCACCATCTCAAAAGAGATCACCCTGCTCCCTACCAAGGGAGGCAGCTGCTGCTGCATGTAAGAGGCCCTGATGGAAGCCTGCACTTTGGAAAAGCTCAGTGGTCCCTCAAGCTGGGTAAGAGGATGCAGGAGAGCAGGGAATGTGAGCTGCGGGATTAGGAACCAGCTGTTGGGAGATTGCAGCTCTGCTGAGGACGGACGGGGCTGTGATTTAGGAGTCTCAGATATGTGGGAGGACAAGCTTAGCCCATCAGCTGCAGCCCACGGGATATGAGAGACTGCTTCCTCCTTTCCACGGAGTCCTCTGAAGAGAGCCTCAGGCTGAGCAAGGCTGCACGCGAGAAGGTGCCTGTGCACCCTGGAGTTCCTTCCTCCCTCAACTAGAGGCTAAATCCTAATTTTATTCCCCAAGTACACATAATACAACATAAAAAGGGCACTACTGCTCTTCTACACATGCAAAACAAAATGCTGCTGGAAAATCTGCTCATTATGTTAGCAGCAGACACAGAAACATAACCAACATGCACAAACAGGCTGGGGACGGCAAAGGAGATGCGGAAAGGTAACTTGGATGCAGATTAGCAGGCTGGAAAGTGCAGCCTGACCACATGCACACACTGTGCCTTTCACACTGCAAAGCTCCCAGGTCGACCTGACCAACGCATCAGCAACTGCCTCTTTTTCCTGGCCACCCATGGTCAAAGGAACTGCTGCTGCTGCCAAAACAGGCACAAGACTCGGCATATTTATTTGCACCAAGGCTTTGTTTCAAACTCTCCCGTCAAACCATGGTTTGGGGGGATGATAATTCACTTGGTCTAAGGTAACATTCACCTGCTAATGAATGGCTGTAATTAAAAAGCTCCTCCTGTTGCGAAAGCCCTCTCACGCTACAGCATTTTTCCCTTTTCCCTGACTCATCCTGCCATCACCCTGGGCACACGCAGGGCTCCTGCAGGGAATTTCCAAGCTGCAGGCTGCAGAGAGGGGCAGAGAAGAGCGATGCGACACTGAAATTCCTCCAGCCTGTTTCACTGCAAGGCCCAGAACGCCACCCAAAGCCTCCAAAATATTCTGTGCTGATTAACAAGAATAGCAAAGGCAATGCTGGCTTTTACAGTGCCTGTAAGCCTGCCACCCCGCCCAGCTTTAAAATAGAGATTAATGGGCAAGCAGAGGAAAAACACTGGCCTGCTGTAGCTTGTGAGGAGAAAGCTGCAGCCTCCCCCATGAGGAGTGCCAGACGCGGCATAAGCCTCTGCTATGTCCTCCCCGTGTTCGAGAGCCCAGCTGCATCTGCCTAAATTGCAAACCATCAACAGACCTCGCCTAAACTGGCGGAGGGGTGTGGGAATACCACCATAAAAATGAGGGGTTTGGGTTTGTTTGTTTTGAAAGCAAGGCTCAGCTCATTGATATCCAAAATCAGAACTTGCCAGCATGGCTGAAAACCACCCCAAGCCCTCATCGTTACACCTGGCCAGCCAAAGGTGGGGCTGAGAGTCCGATGGGGGTGAAGGAGCAGTGGTGGGCACAGCAGGTAGGAACCAGGCTGCAGCTACGAGCCAAAGAGAGAAACACTGAGGCACAAATGGCTTCTCCAAACGGCTCAGCAGTAAGGCCAGCAGGAGAAAAGTTGAATTTAACAACCTTGGGATGTCAGGTACTCGCGTTGCTGCTCTCCCTCGGAGCAGCCAGCTCACCCCGGGAAGTTCTGACATCTCTGCCAGCGACAGCAGCATGATTTTCCTCCGGGCAGAACACCACCCTCTCCCTTGGTTCCACGAGATAAAATACAAAGGATTTCTTTGTGCACTGGGCACACACTCTGACGTACAGACGAACACTCCCATTCTCCAGGGCTTCAGCTTTTTCACTTCTGGAAGCCCTGACGTTGCTCTTCTCAGTCCAGCTGACTAGAAGGCCGACCATAGACCATAAATGGCTCACCAAAACCCACGTGCTTCTGCAAAAGCCTCAATTACCACTCGAAGGAACCACTAGAAGGAAATTGGGACTGTAATCACATATACCAGGAGATAAAGTACAAGCGAGAGAAGACAAAATCCAAGTGACATGCAACGATGTAGTTAACCAGTTGAAATTTAACCATCATCCTTTCTGCATTTTAAGCTCAGGTTTAAGCCAAGGCTCCGCAGACACTCATTTCTTTCCCCCTTCAGCAGTCAGCGTTGCTTGCCTGTGGATTAATTGCTGATTAATAGTAATCAAGCGCTATCATCTTTCGACCACGAGAACTATGATACATTACACACAAGAGAAGAGAGACAAGTATCAGGATCCACTTAAAACCCTGCCACTGGGATGTTTACCACAGCTTGTTCTAACAGGTTGGCTATTCTTATTATTTTTTTTGCAGAACCTGGTAAACAAACACACTTTGGAATCAGGCCAGTCATTATTTTCTCATGAGAAGCACCAGGCAGCTCTGGATATAATTCTAGAGAAGCAGGACTGGGTCATTCCTCACTTCAACCTGGACATCTTCCCTCAGTCTTCGGCTTCCAGAAGGATGTTATTTTAATTCCTGTGCAAAACACTACACATTTGTAAGACAGGGCTTCTGCAGGCTGCATTTTGTGGATCAGAGCTGAGCAAAGGAATGATGAATGCATATATGTGAGTGCAAAATGCTTCTCCTTGTGGCTGTTTAACAGCATGTAACCCATGTCACATTCAAATAGTAATCCAGAACGTCAGCACTTTGCAGCTTTTGAGAAGGAAGTCACCTTTTTTTTTTCCTCTCTTAGAATGTTTTATGAGCAAGGGGCAGGAGAGGAAGAAGCAAGAACCAGAAGCATTGCCAAATTCCTCTAAAGGGGAAGGAGACTGAAAACAAAATGACTGCAACACAACAAGGAGAAGTCTAGACTTTTTGAAGTTGCAGTATCAGTTGCTGTTCTGCTTTTCCCAGCAGCCTGCAACCCTCTTTGCCCAGAAGTGAGGTCAGACCTGGCCCCATACACTGATGGATGGGTCCCCATGCTGCTGGCCAGCAGTGCTGTCCCTCGTAGGTCCTGCCACCATGCACCTCACCTTGGGCATCCTCAGCACCTCGCCAACCTTGGCCACACCATCTCCAGGAGACACCTGCCCCAGCTGCCGAGCGAGCAGCAACCCTGCATCCTCAGCTCCTTTCTCCACCACCTTCACCCAGCAACACTGGACAAAACTGCCACCGAGACTCCAGCACCCACCTCCTACACCACCAGAATTGCTCCATGACAGCAATCCAAACCCCAGACACTCTTGCAGATTTGCCCTTGGACACGAGACCCTTGGAAACTCTCTCCTTCTGGCCCATTTGTCTCTGTGCAACAGCAGCTCACAAGCCCTCATCTCATTCTTGCGTTTTGACTCTGTCACTGCTGAGATCTAATAAACTCACTGCCTGGATGTTGATCTCCTGGCCATCACCACAGGAAAAGGCAGTCGGAACAGTCACAATCTACTGCAGTTTTTACGTAAAGACTCCCAGGTGATTTTAGCAGACACTAGAGCTGGCTGAAAACAGGAGCATATTAAGGGAAAAACCAAACAAACAGAACTCACACAAACTGGAACAAGATTCCCATTTCATTTTGATTTCAGGAGAAACTACTTGTCTTGAGGGTCCCCATGACAAACACCTTGTGCACTCCTTTTCCCATTTGGATGATCCTTTCTGAAAGGTCCTGTTAAAAGCAGCCTCCCAGCTCGCAAAGGACAGATATGACACTGCATGTATCTGATAGGCCTCTACAGGGATGTCTTAATTACCACCAGATGTTTCTTTTATGCACAAAATCACTGCTACAAACCCCCTATCAGATGAGGGCTCGATGATATTTCCTAGCAAACGACGCTTACCTCTGTCCTGTGAGTGTATCTCCAAAAGGCAGCTGGTATCAATCCGCAGAAGGCAAGAGCAAAACAGAAAAATCCCTGAGGACAGAGAGAAAATATTGCCCGTTAGAGCACTGGGAGAGCATATTTATGTGAAAATACCTTAGGATCATATTTAGTATGCTAGTTTTAGCAAATTTGCTTAAAATTAGAGCAAAATATCACCTTCTTTTAACATCCCCCGTAATGCTGGTTACTTAATAAGAAATTAGATGTATAATAGCTTCATCATCTTCCTGCAGGAACCCTCTAATTACAATGTGGCCTTGTGTAGGGGTTGACCAGAAAAAGCTCTCTCCTTCCTGTAAAGCAGCTAACCTATTCTGCCCAATTTCCTCTTGAGAAAAAGAAAGAATATATAATATATATATTTATATATATAAAAAAAATTAAAAGGGGGGGGGGAATTTACAGCATGCTACTATTTGGAAGCAGGACCACATACAGAGATAACTCCTTATTCAAGGCACAGAGTGTTCTCCAGGCATAAAACTCAGATACCAGCTTTAAAGTGGGGAAAATAAAAATGAACTGGCCACGCAGAAATCCCCACTCAGATGAATGTAGCCTATATACAAGTGGGTGATGAGGCCAGAGAACAAGCTGCTCTGGGAAACGAGCTGGATTTGACTCCAGCCAGCCCCTCGGAGCTATTAACACCACTCTAGTTGCAGAGCCAAGTTGCCTTTCTTAAATCAGCCCCGTCCCGTTTAGACAGGAGGAAGACAGAAATATAACCAAGGCCAGTAACTGACCCTGAACTGTATAAACAATAGTGACAGTGACATAGAAGGCAGCTTGACTTTTGTAGTCTTTGCTAAGCTTGCAAAGCTGGAAGTTAGAGATGCTGCGTCTTTATCTGAGCAAGTTTCAACCAAAAACAAAACAAAACAACAACAAAAAAATCCCTGCTGTAAACACTGGTTGCCTATTGTGACAGCTGGGCCAAAAGAATTTACATTAAAAAACAAAAAAACAACAACAAAAAAAGACATAAAAAAAAAAGAGAGAGAAGCAAAAGTGCATGTTGAAGCCTTTGAAGGCCAAACGGGCTCATCAAATATGAATCTGGTATCAAACCCAGAGTGTGGCCTTGGGGTGGCAAAAGATGCTGAACAAGCACCAGCTGGAAACTCTTGCCCTTGCATGTTTTTCCATCTAACCAGTCCCCTTCTGAAAGGAGCTGCCTGTCCGGGGAAAGCTGTCCCATTTGACTGAGGCTTGTTTTTAAAAATTTTATATGGATGTTTTAATATGACTCTGCTGGAATATTAAAAAAGTGAAAATATTTGCCAAGTGCAAGCTTAAAGAAAGGGATAAGAATATTAGTTACCCGCTCTGTTTTACCAAAAAGCCTTTGCTTAAGGCCATGTGGCTTTAAAACCAAAAACAAGCAAGCAAAAACCCGTCGTTCCACACCACCAGCTCCATAGTAAAAAAGGAAAAAACATGTCATTTCAAATCCTGGAAACAAGCGCAAACATGCCAGCAAAATAACTTTGTGTGGTTTTCGTCCATTTTTTGCCTCATCTATATTTCTGCTCAACCCAGGAGGAGGCACCGGCACAGAAATTTTGTTCCAGGAATGAAATTGTTTGTTTGGCATTTCACGACTCACAGTTGTCTTGTTTACAGGCTCCCTAGCAGGTGCCTGGGGAGAACCTGGTATGGCTCTTACGAAAGACTTTAATTATATATGCCTGGTTCTTTTTTTCTTTTTTCTTTCTTTTCTTTTTTTTTTTTTAAATATTTTTTAGGAGGGGCGGGGAGTAGGATACTCAGAATTTTTGCTTCATAACAAATACCGCTTTAAAATTTAAAGTCAATGCAAATTTGATTTCAGCAACATCTTAAAAATAATCCAGTCTTCAGAGAGATGGGAGAGGCAAGTAGCTACCAAAAAACACAGAGAAAGATCAGCTAGGAGTCAGGACAAAGAAGAAAACTCTTCCACATAATATGGTATATGTTCCTTGACAAGGACATCTCCATTTTGTGCTCAGGGACAGCTCCAGCCCCTCACCTCAGCCCTTCACTCTCCTCCTGGCTCTGCTTTTCCTGCAACGCCGCATCCGTGGGCATACGGAAAAGCAGACCCTTGGGAAGCTCATCCCCTAACCAGCCCACGATAAGCAATTACACGGCTCCTAGAAGGGCTTATAAATGAATTATGGGCTGCTTTTTCCCTTTCCCTGCCAGAAGGCTTTAGGTAGCACGACTCCTTAATTACATTAGAAGACATTTGGAGAAAATAAACCAATGAATTAAGGATTCTCAAAACGCTCGGCTCATCCCTCCCGCACCTACCCCTTGGAGCAGGAACGAGCTCTGCAGGGGTGAGGAATCACCCACAACCAGGGATCCTCCACAGGGAGGTCAGGGGATGGATTTTGTGCTCAGGAGCGGGGCAGGATGCAGGAACGTACCATGATCTGAGGGCCGTGAAGGACCCTTGGACCTTGCTGCACTTATGTGTTTGGGAACAGTAAAGGCAAGAGCTGGTGCTGAGTGCTGGTCCCACTGGCACATCACCCAGAACAGGCTTTCGATGATGCTTTTCCATCCCAGTAAGCGTTTGGAACCAGCACTCAGAACAGCCAATCTGTCCTGAACACATTTTGCCCTAGACTAGCAATTTCCAGCTTGGAAAATCCAGCTGCCAGTGTTTCAGATGGGATATTTTGGCTTTCCCCGGGCTGTTTTTTCCCCTCTCCCCGTCTCCCCATCTGCCCAGCAGTTTAAGGCTCCGTGTGCTAGCATCCGGGCGGGCTCTTTTCCTCCGTACAAGCAGTGCTGGCAGAGCTGCAGCTTTCCTTCCTTCTCCTCCCCTTCCATAGTAACACGGCCTACAGGATGTTTATGTTGGGGACTGACTGAACGATATACCACGTACCACTGAGAACAAGGATCCACGGGCTCGCCAC
Organism: Nothoprocta pentlandii; assembly: GCA_013398315.1. NCBI lineage: Eukaryota > Metazoa > Chordata > Aves > Tinamiformes > Tinamidae > Nothoprocta > Nothoprocta pentlandii. The sequence continues at coordinate 103,591 of VZSG01001111.1, read as the reverse complement.
AACTAGCAACTCGCCACAAACAGGCAATGAGACCATCCCCGCCAGCTCTGCTGGAGGAGGAGCTGTGTTTTGGGGAAAGAGCCCAGGATTTTGGAGAGGGGATCTGCCCAGCGGGTCATCAACCAGGGCAACGCTCCTCCTGCTTCCCCGAGCGGAGGATTATGGAGCAGACACAACGACTGCCAAGGATGCTGCTTGCTCTCCCACACTGCCAGGTGGGAGACGCCAATACTGCAGCTTCTTCCCAATTAAATAGAAAATTAAATGGCCTTAAAACAAGACTACTATAGAGCAGGAAATTCCTTTAAAATCAATACCGAGGAAAGTTGAAAAATCCACTCCATTAAGGAGCAGAAAAGGCTGCGAGGGACTGATCATTTCTCATTTCTCCTGTGACCATTAGGCACCAGAAAAACCCAGCCTCGGTGCTCTGCGAGTTCGAATCCCGCTCCTGCTTCCTACCACATGCCACACCAGACCCGAGAGACTGGCGCTCTCTGCCTTCGCTTCCCACCTGCTGATGAGAGATCAACCTCCGGGCCTTGCCAAGGGGTAGGGACCCAAAACCCACCGTGGGGAGGAGATGGGCACAGAGGTGGCGGGTGGCCCTGCGGCCAGCGCGGGGACTTGGCCCCCTCCAGTGGCGAAATGCAGAGGAGAGGACGAGCACACGGCTCGTCACAGCTCGTGCCCGGGACCCTTTCTGTCATCACATTTGACCATTCCTGTCGCTAAAGCCACGTTCCCTTCAAGCCAACCCTGACTACGGCCACTTTAGGGTATCTCACTCCCAGTATCTGCCGATACCAGGAAAAAACACTTCTTCCAAAGGAGTGGAAAAAGCACTTCTTCCAAAGACAACCTAAGACAACAACAACGTAGAGCACATAAAGAGCGACAGCTCTGTGAGGAAAAAAAAAAAATATCCTGGATATTAGAGAACAAGGTTCACCCTTAGGAGCTGACTGGAATGGAGGAGAGTTGAAGACTCTCCGCCATGTGTCTCCACGCTGCAGGATCAGCTCAACACTACACAAAGCTGCTCCCACCGAGTCACCCCGGGTACGTACCATGGCGGTGAGACGCTCCGATTCCCGCACGGTGGCAATGGAGCTGAGCAGGGCGGCCAGGAGCAGGATCATGCTGAGACACATCCCGACGTAGAAAGCTGGAAGGAAGCCGGACATGGGAGCTGCAGTCAGACATCAACGCTTTAGGGGCACCCCTAAGGCAGGAGATGCTTTCACCCAAATAGGGCTCAAACGGCCTGTTTTGAGGCCCTGCTACAAGAGGGCCGGTTGCAAGAGAACTCCGATCTCCTACAACTTTTCCAGTGCTCCTCATATCTCTCTGGCCTGCTTCTCCTGCAGAACTGTAAGCCTCCAAGCAACTTCCCTGTGCTCCAGTCGAGCGGGGCGCCCTGCAAACGCGCCAGCCCCCTCCCCAGCCGACCACAAGCTAGCGGTGACTCCAACAGCCGGATGCAGATCCGCGTCCGCCGGCTCCAGGGAGCAGGAGAGGCTGCCGCACAGCCCCTATCGCGAGCTCACATGCTGCTCATCTCATCTAACAGCCACTCTCTGGTTTCCTGGCTAACGCAGGGTCGTAGCCATACCCCCATGGGAGGATTTGGGGCGCCCAGGATGTTGTACTGCAGAATGGGGGCCAAACAGTGCAGAAAATCTATGCTTGTGAGCAAAGCAAGCAGAAAGACCCCTCAAGGCCTTGGTGCCGCAACAGCGGGTGGCTCAAAAATGAGGGGCCTGCAAGGCTGAATTGGGTCTCAATGTACATAACCCTAAAGCACGGAGCAGAGGGGAGAAGTCTGGGAGACAACTGTATTTAATATATGCATTTTACGTCAAACTGGAGCTGGTACCAGCAGCTAGAGAAGTGTGAGGGCGCTTTAGTCCAAAGCATGCTTTTGGAGAAGAAGCAGAAACAAGTGCAGCAGCCATAAACACGTTATTTTAGTATTTGGGCTGTTCTCCTCACTTTGCTCTTAGCCAGCTGTTCATCTGAGACTCAGCTTCTGTTTCTCCTTTGACTAACTTGTGTAGTCCTCCCCTTACCACCTCTCTACAGCTCAGAGCACGAATTAAGCCAGGAAATAAACCACATTTGCTGCAGGAAGAGGCATTTCCATGTATTTCTCCCACTCTCATTTCTTTATGCTCTCTTCCAGCCTCTGGAACCACTTCTCATGTTCTTGCTCTCTTCTTTTTCTCAGCCTTTTTTCCTTCTACGTGCCAGCCTAGCCCACCTGAGTACTTAAAGATGAAGAAGCAAGGCCACAATCCTGATATCATCCTCCTCATTATCCATTATTTATTTTATTTTATTATTTTTTTTTTTAAATCAGGGCAGTGGCATCCTGGCAGACGTGGCCAGGAAAACACAGCAGGTCCCTTCTGTATTGAAGGGGTCTCACCCTTCAACACCAGGTCCAAAACAGGAAAAGCTTTCTGCACAACTGTGTACTCCAAAGACCATGCCCCTTATGGGACTTCCCTCCAGCATGTTCACGATGCTTTGCAGATGCTGGGCTCAGCCAAGTCCCACTGGGAGCCGATGGCGACATACCTGTGTTGTGGATAACTTTGTAGGAGTTGCTCTCAAAAGCAATGTTGCTGATAAAGGTGAAGTGGGGCCCGAAGCGAGTGACTGTGCTCAGCGCGGCAATTGACAGCCCCAGCAGCTGAAAAAGAAGATATTTGTGAAGGTGTTGTAAGGCAGCAGTTCCTGAAGAGCTATGCAAAGCTTTAAGGTACTTTTGAGTCCCACCTAGAGGCATAAATCTCGATTCTAAGAGCATTGCACATAACCCAAAATGCATATAAAAGTACAAACCCTGGACACTTAAGTGTACTAAAGCTCTTTTTTTTCTGTCCTGCATAACAAGCACATGTGACACTGAAACCTGCAGTCTTTTAGCTAGTGGTAGCAGCAAAAAAACCCTACTGCACCAGGAGTAAGCCAGAGGATTGATGCTTCTGCAAAACACCCATGCAGCCACCTTCTCATCTGCAGACTACACATCTGGATTTATAGGGGCGACCCAGCGAGTCTCCAAGGGACTACCATCACACAGCCCTCTGCATTGCCCAAAGCAAGTCCCAAGGGCAGAGAGGTGACGTTTCTGATGGCATCCTGATCTATGGCAGCTCCTTGGAACACAAAGGACAACAGAGCCAAGACAAAGACAGCAAGAAAGGACAAGATAAAGAGTTCAAACCTCCAATATAACAGGCCCTGAGGATAAAAAGAGGCAAGTTCATTTCTACCTCCCAAGACAAGTTTTCAACCATGTGTCTTTACAGCATGGAAACACAGGGCAGCTGTCTCCATGTTAAACATGACAGTCAGCTGTCTATGTAATTCTCTCAGCCACCTAGGTATGGACAGTATGACTCTTTTAGATTCACCTAACAGCTCCTGCTGAAGACTTACAGTTTTCAAGACTAAGTGCACCCAAATTGCAGCACATCCTGGTTATAAATAATCTGATTTACAGCAACGGCTCTTCCTTTACTGCTGTACATTATTGCATATCTCTGTCCACACCCAGCAAAACGCTAAGTGCGGCACTAGTCAGCTCAGATTTCTGAGAAATGCTGCTCGGAATAAATGCACAGTGTAACAACAACACAACTGCAGCCATCCACAGACACTGTCTTAGCACATCCTTTGAATAGGTTTGGTTAAATCCCTCCTTTGGCTTTGCCTAAATAATGTAGTCTGCAACGTTAACAGCCTCCCTTGGAGGAGAGCTCTATGTACAGCAACTAGAGTCAACAGTTCTGAAATGCTGAAACTCTGACAAACTACAAATTTCAAAACAAAGCATCACCTTGTACCCTTCCCAACTGTACTCTTCCTAAGTCTCCATCCCTCTTTGAGCTAACTGCAGAACTTTCAAACTTAGTGGCAGGGAGAGGGGAAATAAGTTTGGATCAAGTTTAAAACACAAAGAAAGCAGCACAACTCAAAAACATCCAGAAAAAGTATTTACAAGTTGCCATAATTCCCCCCATCAGCTCTAATACCGGTATTATTTTCCTTCAATTCCTCAGGAGATGACAAGAAACTCCCATTAAATTTGCATCAAAAGCTAATATAAAAAAAAAATACAAAGCAGATCCCTAGAACTGCTTTTGTTTTGCAGCTGTGTTTTGCACACAAGTCCTCAAAGCTGCCCTTCTTTCTCCTGTATTTCCATCCAAGCTCTATGGTTTCCTGTCCTCCTCAAGCACCATTGTAACTGATCACCAAACTCGTACCAGAAACAAGTGCAGCTACAGCAAAGTCAACCTCCACCTTTCACTCTTTAAAACCGGGTTTTAGCAGCAAGCGTTAAGAACAGCTGAGCCCGATGGCCACAGCCTTTCTTGTCCCCCCCTTAAAGGCTCTCCCCGGCTTGCGAAACCCTCGCGCTGCATCGAGAGCCTCGAGAAACCACAAGTGTATCGGGGAGAGGCGGCGACGCCGGCGGCCAGCGATAACCGCCGGGGTGATAACACGGGCAGTTGCCTCTCGAGCCCTCCGTGTGCTCAAAAACGCAACGTGGGAAAGCAGGAAACCCCCCAAGCGTTGGGGTCCCGCTCGTGCGGAGGTGCCCCCGTCCCCAGCTGGTTACCATGGCGCAGAGGCTGGTGGCCAGCAGCTGGCACTTGGTGGTCCTCATCCCGCACGTGGGCCCCACGGGCGGCTTCACTGCCTCGGTGGCAGCTCCCCACAGCTCTTGATAAGGCCGCGGCTCCAGCCCAACTGGGGCTCGCTCGCTCAAGGGCCTCTTGGGAAGTGTAGTCTCCACCTACGCACTGAGACACCTCCTCTAGCCGGGGTGGTGAATCCCACCACCACGCGTGGGCCTCGCTGTCCCAGGCTCTCCATGGTCTCCTGCAGCCACACAGGAAGGAAAGGAAAGCAGGAAGGAAAACAACCTTTTTCAGAGTTCAAGGCAAACTGAAAACCAACAAGAAAAAAATAAAAAACAAGGCTTTAATAATCAAAAAGCAAGACCAAAATATCCTATTTTCACTAAGAAGCAGTGCTGTTTAATGATCATGTTGCTTAATGTTTATTGTCACAATGAGCATTGTGAACTTCTTAAAAATTTCAAATTAATCTGTTGATTATAGAGTACAGCTCTACAGCTCAAGAAAGCTCAGCCTGATGTTCCTAAGATTTAACCCTCTACAACAAACAAACCACCCCACCAAATGGCAGTTATATTTAGCTGAAACTCTGTTAAAAACCTGTAATTCCAGATGGAGAAAATACAGCTATTTAGTATTGAAAGTGGTTATAAGAAAACCACCTGATACAAGAAGTCTCAGTCTTCCTCAGAAGACTGAAGGTCCAAAGGACAGAAGACTGAGGTAACTTCTAGTCCTCCCTCAACATCATGAACAAAAAAACAAACAAACTACCAAATTTCTCTTTTTCCACTTTTCGCTTGCCTTTTCTAGAGCCATAAGCAGCAGAGCATCATTACTGTGAGAAGGATGGACCTGCACAGCAGAGTCCGATGGCAGAAACATCGCAGGGGTCAACAGCCCAAGCTTCACTCTCAAGTCTCCAGTTGCCTCCAGAGCTGGGTGCAAAAAGGGAAAAAAGATAAAACAAAGCTATTTTATTCTGTGTGTGTGTGTGTGTGTGTTTGTGTATATATATATACACACACATATATATATGTGTATATATACACACAGAAAATAAACTGCACTGTGGATTTTCCTTGAGAACAAGCCAACATGAGAACACAGCCATGAACATTACGGTGCCATCTTCATGGAGACGCTCTCAGCAGAAACATGCACTTCAAATACAACAGCCTGCCAAATATGTTTCCCTAAAAGATCTCAAACAGCCTCTGCTACAGTCGGAGGCTGAGTGCCTTAATAATCCTCAGCTTCAGAGCTAGAAAGAGATGAAGCAGAGTAATGGAGAATGAGCCACACTCCTCCAAAATGGCAAAGGCAGAAAAGGGGAAAGAAAAAAAAAACAAAAAACATCTCAAAACAACAGCACTAGCTACGATATCAAAGAAGAACAAAAGAAAAAAAGGGGGGGGGGGAAGGAAGAAGCACTTTGTGAAGCACAAAGAAGCAAGAGAAGATGAGCCAGACCAAGCCATGTTGCACAGGAAGAAGCATGACAGACCCAGGAAAGAGTGAGCTTTCTTGCAAAATGCCTCAGGGCAACCGCCCGAGACACAAGCGAAAGTGGCTCTCCACAGCACGGAGGCTCTCCGTGCTCCAACATTGCATGAAAAGTGCCAGATAAACTGAAAACCGGTCCTAGAAGGATCAGAAAGATGGGAAGGACTACAGTGAGGAGAGCAGAGTTTCCAGCAGAGACAGCTATGAGCAGTGAGGGGAATTACAGTTCGACTGGGTCACCAGTATTAATGCAATACGGGCTGATCCGCGGAGGTATTTAAGGTTGTGAAATGAAAGCCTGCAAGAGGCTCTAACACACAGCACCCCAGAAAATCCTGTGCAGATCACATCTCACGCTAGAGGTCCCCACAGGCTAGCACAAGCCACGAAAGCAAGCTGAAAGCAGTTTTCCATCTCTCTCTTGAAATAAGAGCTGAAGATTATCCACTGGAAGGTGAGGAGCACCACCAGGGGCCAAGAGTTCCTCTGGTAGCAATGCACAGGCAAGTCCCTGGCTCCTAATTGCTCAGTGCAATTCCACACGGCTTTTCCTGTCTCCAGGAAAGGCTTGCAGGCAGCTCCAGGCTCACCAAGGCATCCCCTCAGGTGCTTCTGCTGCCACATCCCAGCCTGTCACCATCTGCCATGTTCTGCAGTGTGACATTTCTTCGACCTCTAAATATCATATTTGACTAATGTGCATACACAACTACTTATTATAAGCAAGCGAAACTCCAAAGCGTTCTCAATACTGAACACATGTCTTGCTTCAGGAAGAGAGTGGAGAAACCATGATTTAAGCCACAAAGCCCAGCATACTACCCAGAGATGCTCATTGCTATATGGAAGAGATGGACAATCTTATCCCTCTTCTACAGGGCCTTCTGGTTCCACACACACCTCCGGGACCTCGCACCTTGCCGCAGGACCACCTGAAGGGTCACTAAATCACTCTCAACTCACCTTTGAAGTGCTCCTCTCGCTAGAAGATACTCCATTTCCTTTCATCTCCAACCATAAAAATGAGCATATTAACCGCCTCACAAAGCTTTCAAAGTTACTCTGAACACCTGGATTTAAATACGTGCCTTATCTAGGGTGGTAGCAAGTGCCTGTTCCTGGTCAGTCTCTTGCTTCGGATATGCTCTTTCTCCCACTGCAGGGTTGCTTGCCTTAAGAAAGAGAGTGTATAGTTGTTCCTCCTCCCTCACACGTTAATAAATTCTGTGTTAGGTACCAGAACAAACGCACCTTAAAAATATCTGCTTCTTCATGCATATACCCTTTTTATGAGATGAATAAATCTAAGGGATTTGTAACAGCTACTGTGGATAACCAAGACACATGAATAGCCACAGAGGCATTAAGCCCGCGAGGTTAGGAGGTTGGAGCCTGGTTCAGGAGGTATATTGGGCACACGTCTGAGTCATAGCACAGTGAATGGACCTGGGGCATATGTGCTTGTCGTAATGGTTGCAATTGGAAAGGGCTTTACAATGCTTGTTTAACTCCGTGGCTTCAGGAACAGTTTGGGATGAGAGTTGTTCTTTGTCAGAGAGTGGACACCCCTATGCTTTGAAGAAGGGTTGCTCACAACACATGTTTGGAGGCCATCCTACCTCCCAAGAAGATCCTACCTCCCAACCTTCCCTTCCAAGCCGGGTGCAAAAACCACAGGGGACCTCAGCTCCACACCAGGACTCCCTGCCCCGTCCCTGATGATCAGCCAGAGCACAAGAAGGAGGTACAAGGCCCAAAACACCACAGGCAGGTGCCTGTAAATAACCCCAGCTGTTGGGAAGTCCTCCATGCGTCCAGCTGCGGGTGGCCAGGGAGGCAGCGCGTTGCTCTCACAGAATAGCACTGGTTTTGCTGCACAAAGTGGCTCCAAACTGCCAGAGTTACAGCGGGGCTCTTTTGTCTCCTGCCTGCAGCGCTGTTTCATTCGCTTCTCAACTGGCTTGTAAATAAAAGCACCCCTAGGCCCTCTGCTCTCACCCAAACACAACCCAGCTACACTAATTGCCAAAAAGCTCTAAAGCAAGCAAGCTAGAAAGCAAGAAAGAAAGAAAGGGGAAAAAAAGAGGGCTATAATAAAAGGCAGACAGACGGCAAGGGAGCGCACGGCCAAAGTCTGCATTCCTTGGCTCATCGCAGGGCCGCGGTGCAGAGGCTGCTTAGCATTCGCATGGCACACGCACACAATCAAAGCTAAAATCAACTTTTAAACCCGGCGCCGGCTCTTTTCAAGGGGGGGAAGGCGAGGAGGAAAGGGGGAGGGCGCTGGGCTTTGCCAAGCTTAAAATTCACGGTGCGGCTGCGCTGCGAATGGAAACCAACTTTGCCTGCGGCTGCCTTGGAAGAAACAAAAACGGAGAGAAATAACGCCACTTCCAAAGGTTTTTCTTATTTCTTTTTTTTTTTTTTTAAAGTAATTTCTGGAGTGTGCTTTAGAAACCTTCAGATGATTCCCAGGCATTTTCAAATAAGTTTCAGGCGAGTGAAAAAAAAAACCAAACAAAAAAAAAATGCTAGGAGAGTTATAAAAAAAACTTCATCATTTCCAAAGAAAACACATTTAAAAGGAGCACAAGTTGAAAGCAGGGATTTCCCTTCAAAGAATAAACTCTTTTTTCTTCTCCTTGAAAAAGAAATGACCTATTAGTAGAAAAACAAACCCACACAATCCCACCTAAACCAAATGCTTTTTTCCCCTCCCGCAGACAGCGCTCTACAAACCATACCTGCTCAGAAGCCAAGCGCTGCAAGTGATAGACCTAAACACACAACCTGAGCTCTGCTCCCCACAAAAGGGGCCTGGCAGAAAAGCTGCACCTAACTCACCCAGGAGAGCAGAGCCACCACTGCTTCCTTCCTACACCCACACTCTCCACATCTTCATTGCTTTCCCACCAATCTTTAGCCACCTGCACCATCAAGCTCAAGCCAGCTGGGTCCCTGCAGAGGGATCCAGCACCTCACTCGCCCTCTTCCCCACCACCCTCCACACACAGCCAGGTGGCAGCACTTTGCTCTCACCTTTAGCAGGTGCAAGAAATTGCTCCCATTTGGGGGCCAGGAGGTGAAGGGACTTTACTTGAGGGGTCCCTCATGCAGCTCATGGCACCTTGCAGCGCTGTGGTCATTGCTTTGGCCATATGCATGCCTATAGAGGACGATTTCTTATCCCTGCTCCCTTGCCTTTCCAAAATAGGGTATTTCTGAGTGCTCACTTGCTCCCCAGATTACAATCAGGAAGGCTCTTGTGAGCGTTCATACTACAGAGTTTAACGATGTCTCGTTTTACCAGAGCTTACATAGTCATTAACTTTATAAAGAGATTTTAAACTCAGATTACATTTCTCAGAGTACCAGCCGTACCTTCCTTCGGCCCATCGGGAAACTGGCTTTGCTGGTACGAAAGCGCGGGCAGCTCCTCTGCACTTTGCACGGGCCCAGGTCCCACAAACACATGCCAGGTTGGCAATGCCCATCGCGCTCAGCAGCCGCAGAGCCGCTTCGGAGCAGCCAGCTTTGCAGCTGCGCTTGTGCACGAGCATCAAGCGTGCAAGCAATGCCTGCTGCATGGTCTCCCTTGTGACAGGGTTTGAGATGTGTGAAGTGGATATTATTCATTTAAAAACCTTCCCTGGAGTTGTTTTTGTGCGACAAAAGAGTTATTACTCTTGAGTGTTGCTCTTTGGTATAGACTCTTTCTCCTCTTGCACATCTTCAGAGGAAGGGGCTTCTCTTTCCTCAGAGGAAGATTTGGAGCAGGTGTATTTTTTAAAGCAGTAAAAGCACACGGGTGTTGCTCCCTGGCCGTAACACACCACGATACATCAAGCTAGAGTCGCTAATTAGCCCGGGACAAGCACCTTCTGACAGCAAAACCGACTTAAATAAAACAGACAGAAATTAAAGAAGCAAAACCCAGCTAAGAAGGAAAGCAAAGCTAAACTCCCGAGGCAAAACAAGCCGGGGCGCGGGCGGCACGCGCCGGGCGCGCGTGGGCGGGG